>JBBPTZ010001156.1:0-11303 GCA_038094315.1 Phylloporus cf. tubipes
CGTGACCAAAGCTTGAAGTCTCACCCCAACCACAGATACTGCCTCGGATACAAACAATTACCATTTGAGACCGTCTGGGTCGAGCTCCCCGACATCAAGGGGCTCCTCCGATCCAAAGGCGTAACTCAACCACCATATACCCTACCTGCAATCGAAGACCCAAACACGGGTGCGCTAGTCGTGGATTCCATAGCAATCGCGTCATACTTGGACGAAGCATACCCTGAGACGCGTAAAATTTTGGGCCCTGCGGCACGTGCGGCGCTGGAAGAGGTCGAGCGCGTATTCTCGCTGGTCTCGGGAGGTGTGCCTGGCGTGAGTGCGGCACTGAATACGAATGGCAGCACGGGAGCTGGAAGTGGTTATTCACCACGCCTCGTCTTCCTTGTTCTGGCTACCAAACGCCTCAACCCGGTCAGCATTGCACACTATGACCAAAAGAAAATTGGTGGGCAGTGGACGACGCTGCGTGATGCATGCTGTGCGAGCCCAGAGGAGCGGGCGGAAGCCGTGAGGCGCGGTATCAAAACATTCGAGGGGGTATGGCGCGGTATCCCAGCGCTGTATAACTGGGTTGAGTCCAAGGATGAGCCGTTCGCGCTTGGCAAGGAACCCTGCTTACTTGATTTCGCGATTGCGGGGAGGATTAAATTTGTTTTGGATGGGCTCACCCCTTCTGAAATGGATTTGCTGACGAACTTGGAGGGAGGGAGGTTGGTGAGGTTGGTGGAGAGCCTTGAGAAGTACTACAAATATTGAATACTGGGACTGGCAATGATGGCGTCACCTAGCAATGAGTAAAAAAATTGATTCAAGTTGTATATGTCTTCGCGATGGAGCTAGGATGATACATTCTTGAATTAATCGGCGCCGTGCTGAATACGCTACCGTTTTAGACTTCATGTTCACGCTGCAAGCTGGTCAGATTCTAGGTGCCTTGTCACATGTCACGGTTCGCGTAAGCACGTGACTCAAAATATCAAGATCCCAAAAATGGTAGTATGCCAAGTGGCAGTGTCCGAGTCCGAACCATTTGAGCCATATGTGTTGTCCCGTTTCCAAAGACGACGAACAACTAGACGACACTTTCTGACCAAAATCTCTTACAATGGTTCAGTGGTTTCAATAGGCTCGCCACCAATTTCTATTCCGCTATTTTTCAGAAGCTCAGGTCAACGAAGAACAAGCTCTGTTGACTTGAAGCCACTCGCATGAGCGAGGCAGAGGGTTTGCAACTGGTCTATGGCGGATGAGCTAGAGGTGCATGTTATATTCCAACGATGCTGCACCCATACAAACTTTCTGACTCTTCCAGTGTTGATCCACCAACAGCTTGACTTACACACAGAAACAGCGCGCGCCCTCTATTTGACCGTGTTCTATGAGCCCTTCACGGACTCTGAGCTGATGCGCGACGTGTTCTTACGGTCCTGGTCGGGTACATTGAAATGTGATTGTTTTTTTTTGTGCTCAGATTTAGCATTGTCTGTCAGGCTCTAATGGAAAACCGTGTCTGCGGTCGTCACGTTGGCGCCTCCAAACGAGAACTGATGGTCTGTATTGTAAACATCTTGGACGACTTTGCCTTGGCAACGACTGAGGATGCGTACAATTGGGTGAGTGAACCGGCCCTGTTTGATAAATCTGCTTACGCCAGAAAGGTAAATTGAAACCTGTTTATGCAGACGACGCGGTGTCGTTCATTTGTGCTATCTTTCCGCTGAGCGCAAGACAGGAAAACTTCGGGGCGAAGATAGATGCGCATACATGCAGATGGGGAACGCTGATTTTCTTGGTCCGCCGTCAGATATTTCTGGTAGCCGGAAAAGGTTGCAAGTATGTTGCGCGGGTGTTTGAATGTAACTTACTTGCATACAGCGCTACGGCAGTGCAGCAACTTGCCTACCACGTAGCTCGGAAAGCAATGCATGCGCCGGCTCTGACCTGTCTGTGACAAGGTACATACTCTCCGGGCCGTACGGGATCATGCGAAGATGTTATTTGTGATGCCAGTGTCATCGTGAAATCACCCTCATCTTTACCTACGAAAATTGCCACCCTCACTGCGTTACTTCGTGATCAAGTTCATGGTATCAACATACCGACCCTTCCCACAAACTTGAAATTGCCCTTTTGTTATTCCGGCTGTTTGCTACATGACTTCTGAACTGATGAAATTCTCAGGTCGATCGTGCGTAGCAGTCTCGGAGAGGACGTTCACGTCGACCACTTGTACCGGTCCCCCATGTGCTGCATGGGTCAACAGGTTTTCAATCCTGATTCGAAGTTCGATATATACTCCTCCCCATAGACACTCATTACAACTGTGACTGAGAAGGAAACAATTTGCACGACATGCTATTTGACCAACCCATCAACTGAAACGCACGAAGCTATGCCTGCCTGTTCTCCTTTACATCCCACAGGCCACACCGACCCGCACTGACCATTCTCACTGAATACTGTTTGTGCTCGAACCACGGCACCCACACCCGTGTTTCGCAAAGCTTGGTATCATTGCCCATTGTGGCGTATTTGGCTCCACCTGGCAGCAGCCTCATTGAGTCAGCGCCCTATTGCAAACATGTGGCAGTGGGTCTCACCAGCATTTGCTGCCATCATGAGTGGCGCTGCGAGAGGCACGCCAATTTCCCCCCAGCCCGTGCATGCGGACGCGATGCCAGTTACGACTGAGGCCGTCCCCATCGCGCACGCAGTTCCGATGGTTGCACCCATCTCCCAAGACTCCTCTGGACAGAACGCACGCGACCGGTAGACAACCCCGCTATCATGGTCGGTATGCTCTACCCAGCGTGCTTGGAAGTAGAGTGGGAGGGTTGGTAGGTGCGTCGTCCAACGTTCGCCAGGCTGAAGGTTGTTCTTCCAGTGAGTCGGCGCAGTGATGAAGAAAGCAACGTGAATGGCTTCGTCGAGGTTGTTTATGATGGTGAGGTCGGGCATGCTCGTTTTTAGGGTGTTGGGTGAGCCAGTGAGGATTGGGACGGGGATCGAGTTATGTAGTGAACTTCGAGGCACGCCGCGCCTTTGAAGCGTGTTCGACGATCCTCCCAAACAGGCTCGTAGCGCAGCCCCTATTTCCCAATTAGAAGGAACACGCAGCGCAGGACCATAGCGCTGTGTTTGTGATTCTGTAAGTCGCAGTTCCCTATTGTCCAGGCCGAGTCGTTTGAACATGTCGCAAGTAACTCATTGGCCAAGTGCAGTCTTCGCTCAAAGTACTTATTATTGACTAGTCCTTCATAACTCAGGTAGTTCCTCTTAAGTCATCCTCACCATCCAGAATCTAGGTGCTAATCCAGTCTTACATTCGTTTCTTTTTTTGGAATAGGGATAGTCGGAGCGTGAGCGTAAGTTGGTACTTTGGATATTCAAGCAACTTTGAAGGGGTTTCGCGCACCTTATCTCAAGGCAAGTTCGTACAATAAGTACTCGCACTTGTTATTATTTTTGCGGGATCGATTTTGACCTGTCGGTATATTGGAAGTCAGGTGGAACTCGAATACCTATACCAGCTAAGTACATGATATACATTATGAGCAAGGTAAATGTACAATGATAGATCCCGACCAGTCGCATACCATGGCCCCATCCGTTTCAAATACCGATTAGTTGTCTTTGGTCGGTAGCTGTCGATTGGCATGCGGGACTGGGAGGCACGGACGACATTCACCATTTCTGCAATTCGGCTTTGGCCGATACAAAACATACACGACAACATGTTTACGAGACCACAAGTACACAAAAGATGACAGTTACACGATACGCAATTTCATTGCAAAGGACTTAGGCGGTTCTCTGGGTCCCCTCCCCGGCTTCCTTGGAGAGAATTTCGCCGGCTCCAAACTTCCACGGCTCAGGCCAGCGCTGGGATCGGCGTCAGAGCGTGAGGTGATCACTGTAACATAAACCTACCAAGGGGGTCCTCTTGGCCTCTGTGCCTTCTTCGACCATTTCAGAAGCCCTAAACTTCCAGTGCGGCGGGGGGGTTTCGTGCCAACGCTTGAGCGGGTGTCATCTTATTGGCACGTGTGCAGCGAGAGAGAGAGAGAGACGCACAATGACGATCTTCTTGGGATCAGTTGCGGCTTCCTCGCTGACGATGTCGGACGCCTGGAAGCGCCACTTGTGCAAGGGATTGTCCCAGTTCTAAATGGTGTCATCCATGAGACCCATGGACAGCAGAAGAAACGTACGATTATCTTCGGATCGGTGCCCGACTGAGCCTCAGCGGAGCCTTGCTCGCCTGCGATTTCAGTGGCATTAAATTTCCACTTGAAGGGGTCGTGCCATTTCTGAAACAATTGTCATCGGTACGAAGGTCCTGCGATAGCAGAAACATACGATGATAGCTTCAGAGGTCGACATTGGGTGTTAATGTGAATAAGGCAGATGAGAGACAGACGATGTCGTGTTCCTCTAATCTGTGCCCATTCTTATACCCTGCGCGGAGCAAACAAACCATCACATCTGCCCAGTTGGACGTGGCTGGTGATACATTGTCGGATCCTAGTTGGGATTACGTTGGCCACCATGATGCTGCGCGTTCTTTTGCACGTAGCTGTGACAAATTCCTTTTCAATCCGCAATAGGAGTTATCGGTCCATAATATTGTGAAGGGTACGAACGTTTGATCGTTGCTGGGGTAAGACAGCCCTATTTCGACGTGCTGTGCGACAAATTTCCAACATCAAACCTTCCAAGTAGCAGGAACAGTCACGGAAAAGGATGCAGATGGGTTGAGGAGGATGGATATGGAACGGGCTTCCAGTTATTCCGGCGCAGAAAGTATACTCCTGGACAATGGGACTTCGAAAAGAGGTCGCCTCGTGCACGGTGCTTTATTCTCTCCGACCTGTCATGCGTGCAGGACCTTTTCATCTAAGCCTGGCGTTCAGATAATGTGATGTTCGAACTCCCACACGGAGCGCCAGTCAGGTCTTCTAGAAGTATACTTGTGGCCTGAGAACCCGTTTCCTGTTGTGGCACCTAAAGATCCAGTCAAAGTGGCCGACTCGAAAATAAACTCTTGCGCGTCTCTACTCATCTTTTCAGATCCGTAGGTCGTAGCAGATCATCTAAAGAACGAATCGACGAACGAAGGAGATTCCAGGGAACGCCAAAGCAGCGTCAACATACCTTGTAAGACGTCGACCTGTGTACTCACCGTTGGATTTGAACGCCCTGTGGAAAAATCCCATGGACGCTTCAAGGAAGATCATTAGCGAAAATAATGTTATAGACAAACATTATCGAGCCCATCAGTAACCACCTGTTATCGATTATGGCTGTAAAGGTGAAAGTGAGCGCTGATGCTGAGACTGTGTTGGTTTATCGTATTCTGGCTGGCGCAACTACGTCTCGGCCACTGTCTTGACGAATGGGGTTCGAACTGAAAGTGGCGGAGTAGCGTACACAGCACGCCACTATCTGTAGCCTGGGAACGGTCATGGACGCTGACTGATCACAGGCCAATTGTGATTTGGTTGGCTGCATTTTTGGATGTCAGGGTATTCCAGAAACCTTCTGATCTGGTGGATGTGATGTGGTTCCTAACTACACAGCTTCCCATAAAATATCTCGATAACCTGGAAAGGCCAGAATTCCGCGCCGGATCTTTACTAACATGGCATCGAATTATTGGAGGCGATTGTGAATCAATAGAATCATGGGTCACGTCTGGTCTCCCTCTTCCGCCTCGAGCTTCTCTGCCTTTTCCTTGGCAATCCGAGCACGGTATGCAGCGGTGCTCCCCGAGTCATCCAACCACCAATCACCCCATTTTATAACCTACAAAATGTACGGTGAACAGAAGGGTTGGCAGGGATAATTCTGAACACACCTTCGAATTCGCCTCCTGACTAGCGAGCGCCGTTTTGAACACAATTTGTTCTGGCATCAAATCATACTTGGACCGATCGAGACGCTTTGGCGTAAATTATCAGCACAGATTGTTTACCATCGCAGTCAGAACACTTACCTTAGCGAGCTCAATATTCGGTGCCTCTTCACCACCTTCGGCATTGTCTCTAGAGCGGACAGGTGTGAGCAGGCCGCACTCTGAGCAATACACGTCATGCATCGTCTCCGCGCCTTGGCGTCCATGCTTGAGTGCATTAAACATGAACTCCCGCGTGTGGACTCCCCGTCGAAGTGCCGTCCATACCCTGGCCACATACCGCCAGTTAGCACAGCTCAACGAAGGATGAGGAAATGGAGCGTAGCACTCCGACAAACTGCCTACCAGTCGATAAATTCCGTATACTTGCCACAACCTTCGCATGGGACCGGGAGCCCGATCACCTTTGTGCCACCCATTCCCGTATCCTGAAAATCATGGCCGATAAAGATTTGATTAAGCCTGAGGTACTCGTCTTCGGTAATATACCACAGGTATGTCTTCAGGCCCCCTTCGAGATGATAAAGGAGCTTTGCGGGAGGTTGAATCTTGCGGCGCGCCTGCAGTATGATTAGGGAGACAGAATTCTGAACGGGAAGAGACCAACAGGAAGGAAGGGTATGTTTTGGTCGCTGACTGGCATGATTGCGTCTGTCGCAGGGTGGAGGGACGCGGGTCAGAATCAAATGTCTGACGTTTGAATGCTGTATGGAATCTCTGATCACGGGCAGCACGATTAGATTAGACATTTCAATTATTTCCTTTAAGCAATACAGAGATTAGGAAATCCTCACCGTGGGTAGCATACCGAAATACTGGATATGCTGACATTGTCCACTTCGAAGAACCCTGAAACGTGTATGATCCGCGCCTAACGCCATCTCATGGCGCTAACCTTGCATCAAATAAAGTTTACTTCCTTGACCGCCGCCGTCCATAATTAAACGGAATATGCTGATATGATGAGTCGAAATGGCGCAATCACTGAATTTGAATAAGACAAACAGCAAACATGCGTGTGCATCCACCCAGTCTGAGCACATTGAAAAACCTCGAAACATCCCTGAATAACACATGGCGGTCAGGTTTTGCATACCCAAAGTAGGTGACGCCAAACTGCAGCGAACGCGAAATAGACCTCGGAGGTAGTGCGAACGAGTTCCTGCAAGAGAAAGCATGGGAATATTGATACGGTCCGGTATAGATTCCCTTCCTGCCCGGGACAAAGTGTCAAAGTTGAAGCACATTTAGAGAGGAAGCCGAAAGCGTGCAGCGGGGCCTGATGCATAAACGCCTGATGGCCACATATAGCAGCGAGGCGTGTTTCCAACATCTCAGATCGGTCGTGAGAGACCCGGTTTCCGGGTGAAGGTTAAGCGGGGTGGAAAGAAGACAACGCCAGCACTGGACGCGCAGGAACAGTTCATTATGGAATTAAGGCCAACCTTAGATATGGAGCTTACTACGCCGAGGGCAAACTGCGCGCAATGACGATGTCACGTTTATTGTCTGGCGCACGATGGCATTCCACCGCTCCAACCACGCTCATGTTAGGTCTGTGATTGAAATTTCTGGACGAATTTAACGAAACAAAACGCCATTCAACAGTATCTGAGTAACGCACCGAGTGAACTCAGATGATCCCTCCGCGGGCGTTTGCTCGTTGTCTACCCAAAATCCATTCACGGATTCTGGCGAGATAAGTATCACCTGCAGCGGAGAACTCCCGCGACATCCTAAACAGCGACTCCGCGCGCTCCACAGGAAGTAGACTTAGCTGACTGAACTTTATCCACTTTACTGATTTGGCCTTTGAATGCGAATATGCGAATTGAAATATGCCCCACAATAATCTTCATATCCTTGTGGAGTATCGGGCGCTGCCAGGGCAACTCGCGACATTCCCCTGGGCCACTATCGGTCGGCGCACTCCTCCGGATGATGGGGGCGGTTCAAATAAGTCAGTACACCACGCGATAAAAAACAGTTTGGCCGGCATCGTGTTGTTGGGTGAGGTGAGGTAGTTGGTCTTTGTTGAGATCCTGAGAAGTCGTGTACAAAACTTCGTCTTGCTGTGGTTTGCGCCACTAGTGAGCAAATGCGGTCCAACTCCGATGAGCGGATTCCGAAATACATCCAAGTTAGCGACTTGGCGAAATGCGGACGACGTTGCCTTGTTCGTCTCACCGTTGTCCACATCGTCTCAATGATAACAGATTGCGACCAAACATATTGCAAGATAGATACTAAACTCGTCTGGACACTCCTCACCTCACACGATCGTACGACACGCAGACATAAGCAAGTTCGGGATTCTTCAACTTTTGCGAGAATGTCGCCAGACCATCGACGTGCCGACCAATGTTGGCGAGTCCAGCCTGAGTGCTGACGGGGAGCAGCTTACACTGATCGACGGCATCGGATAGACCAATAGAGCAAGCATGAAGAACTATCAGCCAGCACACGCACGGTGTGGAGAGGCGTTCCGACATCCTTGAAAACAATGTGAACATGTATCCTGCCGGGAGTTGTGTCACTCTCATGAGGGACGTGTCGCGTGGTGGACGATCCAACCCTCGAGTCTGGTATGTGTCCCGCGCTGGACGTATGACGTGATGTAGAAGGGCGGGAAAGACATTGATATTTGATCCACCTGTCCTTCATGGTGACCGTTTCATCGTGAAGATCGGCGGCGACATGTCTTCGTAAACCTGGATTTCAACGAAAGATTTCCTCGCCTCCCTTGCCGTCTCCTCTCCCGATTCACCCCCGAATACCCTCCAGAACCTTACCCTGGACGCAGCCCTCAGAGTCACGGTTCTTGTCTCGCCATGAGTCGTTTATGGCGAATTCATTTCCGTCCTCAAGGCCTCATCCCTCGCCAAATATACCCGGGTGCCGCGCCCCACCATTGCATCTGCGCCGTACGTAGCAAGTGCATGTGTCAAAGGAGACTGATCAACTTGTCGGTTTCCTAGATCATCGCAATCAGGACTAAAAGCAACCACGTGATATAATCAAATGCCGTACTTCAATGAAGTCGATAAGACTCCGAAACAGCGAGAAATGCATGATTGCTGTACCAGAGTCTCATGTTCGTGTCATCGACCGTGACTCCAAAGGTAAATCGCCGAAGCGGGTCCCCACGCATGTTGTGCAGGTTCCATATCATCTTTCGTTCATTCTGATGCAGTGGTGGTTGTTGATCCTGGTTCAAGCAGAGCGATTGCAACGTACATCTTGTTTGTCCATGTCATTGTTGCGCTTTTTGAACTGAGAAGGAATGGCGATATAAAACCAACGTCCCTTCATCATGGGGAAAAGTGTGATATACGCATCCAGGTGGAACGTGTTGTTGCGACTCGAGAAGGGGGTTTTAGATGGGTTCGCCTCAAAGCGGAATTAGCAGGCAGGTACTTGCTCGAAGATCGTTGAAATCGCTCTACCGAGTGGCTTAAAGGCATCCATCTCGATCCAGAATTTAGACGGTGGGGTGGACATGCCAGGGATTGCAACAACCTCTTCTTTCAGCTGTTGTCAAATTTCCAATAACCGGGGTGGTTCAGAACCAAGCATGAAGCGGACGAAGATGGCATAGAGAATCTGGAGACTCCTGAGATCCGAGAGAACTGCTTGAAGTCCCTTAGCATCGAGGTCCCCGGTTCGATAACCACTCTGTGCTGTCAAGCGCGGAACTGGCAGGGTCGGAAGAGACCACGAATTCGTTTTCGGATTTGTGGGACCATGGTGAATCCGATTGAGGCGGGGAAAGGTACAGTTCAAACGAGAACTATAGGCTTCCAGAGTATATGATTGGTGAGAGATTGTAAGACTGTCGTCGACTACCTTGAGTATAGGTCGAACTTGTCGATTGTCACATTACAGTAACCGCTTATGCAATCGAAGCTAAAGTAGGGTTAGGGTTACATAACTTCGTCAGCAGTCTTGACTCGTACTACACTTCTTCGATTTCTTTCTACGACCTCTGGTTGCTAACCGACGAAGGAGTTCTTGAAATGCTTCCGATATTTGGAGACGAGCGTAGGCGGCGCGAGATCAACTTAGGGGGATCGACTTCGGGATCATCCCAGGCGGACATCTTAAGCCAAGCGCGTTCCCGAAGGAAGGAGCGGGAAGAGCAACGCAGGCAAGAAGATTGTGCAATCCGAATACAGGCATGGTGGCGCGGTGCACGCGAAGCCCGGCGCATCCGACAGCAGCTGCGTCTCGTGTTCCAAGAGCAAGTCACGAGCATCACTGCTCTGCGATGTCTCGTCCTCGTCGGGCAGGACGAGGAGCTTCTCAGCATGTGGTCTGAAAGAATGTCTCGGGATGACGGTGGGTACACCTTTCTGTTGTGTGTCAGGCATTTCCAACCACAAGCATACAGAGCTGCTGTTTGGACCGTCCCAGGATTCCGATCGAGATCATTGGATGTGTCTTCTGCGTCGCGTCGCTGTTCTCTTACTCCATTCTATATCGATCAGAGCAGAGTAAGTGAATCACACATGGCAAAGTCACACCATGGTTTAATGATCCTTCAGTCTTCCTGCTTCTGTGCCGCATCTCCAAATCTTGTGCAAACTTCTGGATTCCTCGTTAGCTGCGAGGTATCTTGGTTCGTCCGGGAATGACTTTCCGCTCCGCATGTCGCAGTGGGTTGTGCAGAATGATGTCTACCAACACCTCGGAGGTGCTATAAGTTCCATAGTATGCCACTAGCTCGTTTTCAGGTTTTGATAATACATCTTTTTACAGGGACCCGACTCCAAGAACAATCCATCGCTTCCTTACCTAGTGAAACTTTTGTACCTTCCTCTCATTATTCCCCCGTCGTCGTCTGACTCGTTCACGCGGTCCTTTTCCGGCTTGGTCTCACATATCTTTGCAATCCCGTTACTTCCCTATCGCATCCCTCTCACCTCACTTTCAGAATTATCTGGTCAACTTCCACTCTCGCATTTGCATGTACTATCGCCCTGTATCCCCGACATCATTTCCACGACATCCATATCGTCACAGATCAACATTATTGCGAACATTCTGGTGTTCACCTCTCCGAGATATACCGCTCTCCCCATGTCATCGCTAAAAGCTTACTTACAGCTTCTTTCTGCTTTGTTGGACGCATTACCGGCACATGCTTTAGAACCCCCACTGCCCCAGGACTCTCAAACGCCTCAGACATCATGGGCAGATGACAGTGACTCTGATTCTGGACCACCCGTGAATCTTGTGGCTTCGCGAATCGTGCTTCCCGTCCTTGACTCAAGGACTCGGAAGCGTCTGCAAACATTACCGTCACCGGCCCACATAAATTCTCTTTTAAAACCTGCGCAGCAGCATCCAGAATTGCTCGCAGACTTGGTCTCAATGCTCTTGAACC
>JBBPTZ010001157.1:0-11301 GCA_038094315.1 Phylloporus cf. tubipes
AGTTGGGTGTATGTTACGTCGTGGGAATGCATGAGGCATATATCCACATGACATTAGCAGGGATGCAGTTAGGTTTAGTAAGTCATTTATTCAAGGGGCTGTATTTAGTCATAAGGTTGAATAGGTTTGTATTGCCTTGTACTGCCTATGCAGATTGAATGGATTGAATTTGATTGGACAGGATTGACTCACATTGACTCACATTGACTGGATTGAATCTGATTGGACAGGATTGACTCGCATTGACTCGCATTGACTGGATTGAATATGATTGGACAGGATTGAAACAGTTAGACCGGATTGCATCAGATTGAAGTGTATTGACTGGACTGTACTAGATTGAACCGCATTGGACCGCATTGGATTAGGAAAAGGGGGGGAAACAAGGTGATTATAACAATAACAGTATGAAAAGACAAGAAAAATAGTAAAAAATAGGACAATCATAACACAGTTAGTCTGGAAAGTGGATGGAAGCAGTAGAATAAGCAAATAGGATCAGATAGGATCAGATGGAACTGGATGAAACATCCATTGGAAGCCTAATACATGGAAAAGATGACTTAGTGTTGGAATGATTACTCATAGTCCTCACCTACACTTACATAACCTGTCATTTTACTGGTAGTACTGCTGTACTGTAGCTTTCTCTCATCCACTATCATGAATAATCTGCCACCACCCTGCTATAGCTAATCCCCCATCACAAGCTCCAATGCCCAACTTTTCAATACTCAAGTCATAAAATAGAGGATTTCAACCATAGAAAGCATCAAATTCTATTATGATCAGCTCAGATAGGAACTACCATAATCTCATAGGACTTAAAAGATACAAGGTGGTGTTATACAATAACAACAGTTAAAGTAACACAAAGCCTACTCAGAAGTAGGGCTAAGACTTAGACCAAGAATTCTTAGCATGGCTAAGGAAACAAGGAAGTTGTCATATGCTGCTTTTCACCAAGTTCAACTCTGAACTTCTGCTTACCACACCAACTCCAGGTGTTTTCCCCTATCCTTGGGTCACCTGACCCTCAGACCATTTCTGTTCCACTTTTATTAGTTCTTGTTCTTGCTTACTCTGTTTGTATTAGTTCTGCTTCTTGTTCCTTTCCAATAGACCTGTGCTTTGCACAGCTTTGGTATTCCAGTATTCTTCTTTTGTTTTACTCAACTATTTCCAATCTCTTGTTCTATTTTACTAATATTTGTAATACTCTAGTAATACTCTGTTCCAGCTTATGAATCCAGTGTAACTCCAGAAGTATATAAACTCTATAATATTTGCTGTAGATACTTCAATTTGAATATCAATCTAATCTCCTCCTATTTCTCTTCACTTGAGAGTCTTAAACTCTCTTCTCTAACCTCTAACCTCCAAAGACTACAAGTACAAGGGTACAACACATATGTCCTGCACCAAGAGTCCTCACCTATCTCTGACCTACTCCATGCCCACTTGGTATCTCTGCTACTCCAAAACTCTGGACCCTCTGCTTAAAAGAAACCAGGTTTAACAGAAGTGGTGCTTGGATTCAGATGAAAATATAAGAAAAACAAGCATGAAGAGATATTATACAGGTAAGGAGGGCTTATATACTAAAAGGAAATGAAGATAACATAAGCAAAGGAAAGTCATAGAATGTTGGAGAATATTTATGACCAAGCATAGGAAATAAAAGTTAGCAAATGGAAATAAACTGATTACCATGCAAATGGCTATTGGATGATAAGAGTAACTGGTATTAGGTAATCATCTGAAAGAAAAGAGTGTTCAATATGTCACTGGAATAGGCTAAGTAGTACAAGGCAAGGCAAGTAGAAAAGAAATAAATGAATCATAATAGATCCCTATAGTGGTAAAGGGCCTAAAGATAAGGATTTGACTAGGGTATTAAGGGTGTACAAGCAAAGGTATTCTGAGGTGAGACTAAACAAGTGACCAGACAAACTGAAAGTTTGAAAACAACTTGATGTATGATCAAGTAGATCTAGCTTGAGATACAAGGTACATGCAACCAGTATTTATACAAAGAGAGAATGCACACAAACCAAGAGACAAAAGAGAAAACCATCATTAAAAAATAATGACTAAGAGTGAGAAAGAAATACTACTAATGGGAGGAAATACAATAACAAAGCAAGTGTAAGTAATTGGCCAATAGGTGGAAGGAATGAATCATTGTATGAAAAAAGAAACTATTTGTAATGGTACTGTCAACATAGTTCAATAGTCTATAGGCTTCAATGACTTGCTGGACCTTTTCACACTATTCTAACCAATTCTCCCCATGTACTTTGAGTTTGGAAATATCATTCACAGTCATTTCAGGGTTCTGGTGAGTCATCACTAAGCACAGGCAGAGCTCATAACCTGTAGAAAACTCAGTAGTCACTATATTAATAAATAAATACCATATCTATAGAAAACTCAATAGTTACTAAAGTACTAAAGGTAAACTACAAGTCCGATGTAAGTACTGGCTTATGTAAGCCGAATATGTATGTAATCTTAAAATTCCAACAGTAGCAATCAATTTATTCTTTCTTACAAACCACCTACTTATCAAATTCAATGCCATCTCATATTTTTTTATATTCATATTTGCAACTGTAAAATTTCTTTGCCCCCTTTCACTATTGTGCAAGTCAGAAATCATTGATCATTCTCAGTATGCAGCATTCTATGATGTTGAATCATTTTACCAACTGCTTCACATGCAGAATTAAACATACTACAATATGAAGCCAACCAGCTCTTCAGCAACAGGATCTGTGCCAACAACAAAGCGCAACAGATTAGAGCAATTTATTCACAACAACTTTGGGAATGTGGTTGACCAGCAATTCTATCCAACTGATGAGGACTTGAACATATTCTATCGTGCCTTGGGGGCTAAAGAATATCAACTTGCTCAACTTCGGCAAATGTATGATAGGATGATGAATGATTTTATGGGTCCAGATGGCCCACTCATACCATTCAAAGGGGTATGTTTCTGCTTGATCCACACTTAACTCCCACTTTCATAAAGCATTTTAGCTGATAAAACTATTGTATAGGTCAAACCTGGAAATCTTGGATTGGGTGTTGGATATGAGGATGTGCACTTGGCTCAAATTCCAGGTGAAAACAGCCTCAAGATCCGCTTCTTTCCAGGAAACATGGCTCAAGAGAGAGGCTATATGTTTGATTTTTTTGATCTCACCTACAAGAAAGCCATCAATTCATATAACACTGGGTTTCAAGTTCACCTGGATTTCCCAGATCCTCCAGCAGGTGCCATTCCACTAGGAGCTCAATGTGGTCGTTTTAATAGCTGGGAGGCTAGCTGGGGCATCAAGGAGGAAGATATCAAACCTGGGGAGGAAAGGTTTAGTCTTCCAGAGGGGGCAGCATTTGCATTGTTTCGTGATGGAAAACATCACTCATTCTTCCGGGTCCCAGTGAGGCAGAGGGTCACACAGCAGTCCTATGTACCAGTTGTGGAAGCAGTTCCCTATACAGAATGATTTTCTCCATTGCCTGACCATACCAATCGTGCGACAGAAAATGTGTACCTCACTGGGTCTGTGAGCACTCTCCAGAACTGGGACACCTTGACCCTATCCTCTTGTCTTCCGCCAACTACCCGGTCTGGAGCAGTACGGCGTCGTCTTTTCTAGACTTGAACTGATTCGACTTTGGCAACGGTCACTCCGCCCGCCAATACAAGGATCCAGTACAAGTACGTCCGGATTTACAATGGTCAGGTGACATGGGAGTCGGATCCCAACAATGTATTCACGACGGGGGGCGTCTGGTATTCAAACGTTGGAAGACGTCTGGCGATAGAGTGATTACATGTTGTAGCATAAAAAACCGGATATCGAGGGACATTGAAAGTAGTATATGCATCACTTGGGTCCCTAGTGTGCCTCGGAATCGAACACAGTCTGATGGCCTTGTGCCGGGATATGTTGACCGATGGTACCAGGGTAATAAGCGGCCTCTGGAACGCTGCTCTCGTCTAGACCCTCGGCGGCTTCAATAATCTCATAGAGCCTCGAGGCCACTTCCGGTGGGGGAACCCGCCCACCGAGGATATCCCTCGCTGGGACGGGCGACCCATAAAACTCGCGATTCGCATCCTTGCGTTCGATGAGTACCGTGCCCTCGAGGGACACACCCGCAAAGAGTCCTACCGCACGTCAGTCCAACTCGGGCCAAGAGTCACGCGACCCAACGCACCCTTGCTCTTCGAGTACGAAAACATGCTCGCGGGGTGTGCCAAGCTCGCCTGAACGCTCCCGCCCGTTCCGATCGGCCCCGCAGCGGCGCTTATCCCCCCACCGATCGTGACATTTCCGCCAATCGAAAAGGCGCGTACGGCGTCCTCCGAGTTGAGGACGATGACAAAGTCGGTGATGTCTGCGCCAATTTGGAGACCCCAGCCGAGACCGCCTGTGGCAATACAGGAGGGGGCGGACCAGGAGCCGTCTGGGAGGCGTGCGAGGACGAGTCCGGAGCCGGCTTTTCCTGAGAACATGAAACCAGCCTTGATGACTTGGAAGACGGCGAGACCTGAGACGGGAATGAGCGTGGGTCGCATGCGTGAAACAACAACGTACCGCGGGCATGTTGCAAGACGGCTTTGGGGACAGAGTTGAGCGCAGACTCGGGGTTGTTCGGGTCGGCTGGTGGGTTGTCAGAGGAAAAGCACTGGTGGTCAAACACGGACGAACCGAGGAAACTGGCGAGTATTTTAGCGGCCTTTTCTGCCTCGCCTGGGAGCGTGAAACCTTGGACGAAATCGCGAGACCCAGATGCGACGCGCGAAGAGCCCTCCCGGACGAGCAAGGTGGCCTGCAAACCAGCACGTTGGGCACCTCGTCTGAACTTGTCCAACATCGACATCGCAGTCAAGAAAGCGTGGATTATGTAATACAACTACGACGACGCCAAACTTTGCGTTGGTATTCCAGCAATATCGGAACCAGATCCAACAATCCAAACTCGGGCCAATACGTGTCTACCATGTGCATCTGCGTGTCTTCAGAGCACTGTAGGCCGTGAGCGGCGTCGGGTAGGCGAACGCGGGGCTCACCTGCCATGTCAAGAACCCACTGAGTCGTTTGACACCGCTCGTGCGCACGAAAATGTCGAGCGGGGGACTGCCTGCGAGCGACGTCGAGAGGTGTGCGTCGATGGCTTCCTCGGTGATCGTACTGCCACCCGTCAGTACGCGTCGAATGGCGACGAGGACGCGCACCTGCCGTCCAAGTCGCCCCTGTCCATCGCTTCATGAATGACGCTCTCGACCGCCGTCGTCATCTCGTCTTGCGATGCATAGGGCGCACACACGTTGAGAATCGCACTGCTACGTCTGAGAACGTATCCAAGGCACAACCAAGAACGCACGTGTTGTTGTGCCGCGTCATGTTTTCGGCCTTGGCGATGGCAGCTTGCACGCGCGGCGGGAGAAGCTCGCGTCGCCCCAGCACGTTCAAACGCACACCATGTCGGTCGAGTATCTCACTACGCGCGTGAGTGAACCCCAAGGCACGAGACGCCGACGTACCCGCGCTGTGCAATCTCGACGAGCCGCTCCTCGGCGATCCCCATGATCACGTCCACCTCTTCCTTGGGCCGATTAAAGTTTTCGATCGCAAACGCATACACGGTCACGCAGTGTATGCGCAGGCGTAGACAGAGCTCGAGGACCTGGACGTGCCGTTAGCGCGCGAGGAGTTCACGCGTCGGATTACGCACCCAGAGTAGGTTCTGGAATCCGTCGGGATGACCATCTTTGCCTTGCTTGCCCAACTTTTTGGCGTACCTGCGGTTTCCATCCATCTCAAAGGAAATGTGTCTTGGCATGGGACCAGCGGCGAGGATGTCAAGCAGCAGATAGATGAGCCATGTCTTGACGAAGCGGAAGAAGGCCATTGACGGTAAGAACACAGCCACATTTGTGCCATGTTACCCAACGGCGATGAGGAGCGTCCACTGCTCGACGACGACGAGGAGGAGACAACCCAGCCAATCCCGCCAGCTCGGTGCTCGACGTGGAAGGTTCTGACTTCCGTCGTCGTCCTCGCACTCCTTTCCGTGGGCGCCGCCGCGTATTTCGGGGCGTTTACACCTCCACAGCCGACCAGAGACACGGAACGGTTCTCAAACGGCACCCACGAGTTCAAGAGGACGGTCATCCTCATCTCCATCGATGGTCTCAGGCATGTCTTTCTCGCCGTTTGGCTTCTCCTTCTCACTCGACACCAGCGCGAGCTACCTCGACCGGGGTCTGACCCCCCATTTGCTAGACATTAGCAGACAGGGTCTCAGAGCGAAATACATGAAACCCATCTTTCCAGTCAGTCCGTTTCTCTATCCTTGTGTGTATCACTGAACGGCGTTTTCCAGACATTGACCTTTCCGTGAGTCCTTGTCGAAACGGTGTCATCACGCAGCTAACCCTTTGACAGAAACCATTGGACATTGATGTACGTTGGCTCTTCGTCCATTTTCAGCATCTCTTAATGATCCACAGGACCGGCCTGTATGCCGAGTCGCACGGCATCATCGCCAATGTGCGTTCAACGCGTCGTCTCTGACACTAATTGACAATGTCACAGAACTTTTGGGACCCCGTCACTGGCACAGAGTTTTGGTACAACCGCGCCGAGTCCATGTCCTTGGCCAACTGGTGGTTTGGAGAACCAGTAAGTCGCGCCCTTGCGTTTAGGATCTGTACCAACGACGTTAGGTGTGGGAGACCGCTTCACGTGCCAGTCTTGTTACTGCAAACCAAATGTGGTGCGTTTCCTTCTTGTTGCCCTCGCGTGATCGTTCTTTACGCGTCATAGGCCGGGTCCACCCGTCACTCTCTCGGGAGCATCTCCGAGTTACTTAATTCCATGGCGTGACAAGGTTCCCCTCCAGGAAAAGTTGGATCAGATCCTGGCGTGGATCGATATTGGGGATATAGACAAGCGACCAGAACTCATTCTGAGTATGTCACCTCTGGCGCTGCAATACCGTTACTCACGGTGAATAGCATACGAACCCTCTTTGGATCAAGCTGGACATGCGACCGGACCCATGTCTGCCCTAGTCAACGTGCGTCTGGAAACTGGGTCTTGTTTTCGTGTCCCCATTCCTCTTGCAGAAAACGCTTGCAGACGTTGACGTGTTCGCTCGTGATCTTCATCATTCGCTCCTTGCACGTAACCTCTCTCAAATCGCAGACGTCATCTTTGTTAGTGATCATGGAATGGCCGATACCAGCGAGGTCGAGTGGATTTACCTCGATGAGGACGACATACTCGGTACGTCCGTCCCCGTCGCAAGAACGCCTGACTGACAATACTGCATAGGCGACACATGGAACAATGTCACGCATCATGACGGATGGCCCTCCTTTGGACTGCGTTTCTCAGAAGGAACGGACGAACGCGTCGTTTTGGAAAGGCTCATTCATGCATCCCGTAAACGACATTTCCGTGGCAAATTTGAGGTCTACATTACGGAATCCTATGCCGGCGGTATGCGACGCGCTTTGCCCTCTTTACGGGACTCATCTCTTGTCGTACAGAGTATGTCGAAGAAGCAAAGCCTATGCCTCCACGCTACCATTTTTCCGCAAACGAGCGCATCGCGCCTATTTGGGTCGTGCCGAAGCTCGGGTATGCACTGACGAGCTCGGCGCTGGGTACAGACGGAATGAGCATTGGCGTAGGCTACCTTTTTCCTCTACGAGGGGTTGCGCTAATAGCGACGACAGAACCACGGCTACGACAACGAGGAACCTGGCATGCATGCAATATTTGTCGCCCACGGTCCCTTTTCGCACGGCGCTAAGCTGTCTTCGGCGGATACCCCCTCTGCGTGGCACTCTATCACGGATGGCACCTATGTCATTCCTGGATTTGCCAACGTTGAGCTATACAACCTTGTTATGCGATTGCTCGGTATCGAAGCGTGGGCTGCACCGAACAATGGGACGGCTGGCTTTTGGGACAAGTATGTCGATCTTTGATACATTCTTTCTTTGGGTGTTAGAGCAATAGGGATTTAATATTTCGCTTGGAACTACACCCAATGATAGTCTATTCTTCGTTTACTCGCTCAAAGAACTCCCTCAGCGTGTCTGCCAAGACCCTCGGTAGCGCCTCCACGTCCCGCAGCACGACGTAGTATTCGAAAGGGAATGAGTCCAGGTACCGTTCCATCGTGAGCTCCATCTGGCCCGTCGTAGGCGACGGCTTGTAGGATGCCTGGGAGAGCGTCAGGATTGAAGACGAGTTCTCTCCAGACGGGGTCGCATTATTGAACGCATCAACAACGATGAACACCACCAACACCCGCATCTCCCTCGCCCGCCTCAACACCCGCCGTAACCGCTCGTGGTCCTGACAGATCCCGTCCGAGACGATGATCTCGAGCTGCCAGAGTTCCTTCGCACTCGTGCTCCCCGCGCCCTCGCGCGCCGCCTCGAGCACGCCCAAAGAGCCCTCGAGGAACGCAGCTACGTCCGTCCGCGACTGTGAGAACGTGAACGCGTTCAGGACGCGTCCGCCCTCGGTCGGGGACGTCCCCCAGTCCCGCGCGCCCACTGCGTCCGCGCCGAACCCACGAATAAGTTCCCACCCCTCGCCAAACCGCGCAACGCCCACCTCGCCCACTTCGAGCTTGCCGAGGGCTTGCACGACCAGCGCGACCGTCTGGTACGCGAGGTGGACTGCGCCGCCGCCGCCGCCGCCGCCGGTCTCGGAGCCATTCCGCATCGACGCAGAGTCGTCGACGGCGAGGAGGACTTGGTATTCCCGCCCGCTGGGTTTGACGCGCCGTAGCCAGATACGGTCTTTGGTGTACTCGCTCGCCACCCATGCCACGACGCGCCTCATGTTGAGGCGTTTACCACTCCGAAAGTCACCTCGCAGGCGCGTGGCGAGCGTCGGTGCCAAGATGAGCCGCAGGGATTCGCAGAGCGCTAGAGAGAGGGATGCTGTCATGGTCGTGTAAAGCGTCCAGAGGTGCGAGGCAGAGGCTGGCGTCGGGTTCGCAGTATGGTCTGTCAAGGCGCTCAGAACGAGCTCGGCGGGTGGTGTTTCAGGTTCTTGTTCCATCTCGTCCTGGGCTTTGGCCGCAGAGGGATCCGCAGAACGGTGTGCTTGCGCCATGGCGACGTCGTTTTCGCGTTCCGCCGCGTGGACAATGGCACCCTCGATATCGGGCGCGGGACGCTCTGCAGTCTTCTCGGCTTCCAATCGCTCCATCGCGACGTGTTTTGCCTCCTTTAGATCTCGGTTTCGGTCTGGAGAGTCGATCTCGTCGACATCCATGGCATCCGCGTCTGGCGTGTCTTTTCCGCCGTCGACCAACTTGAGCTCTCTCAATTTTGCGACCTGCTCCTCGCCCGCGGGACCGAGTGCCTGCATGTCATCGCTCTCTGGTGCGTCTTCGTGGTGCACGTATTCGACCTGCTCCGCGTCTCCATGTTGGGGAACTGGTAAAGGTTGCGATTGGTCAGCAGGTCCAAAGATCTCGTCAAAACGTTGTTGGACTTCTTTGAGCGTGTCCCCGAGGGAACGCAGAGGGTCAGGAATTGAAGCAGGTGGTGGTTGGTGAGCGTAGGCCGGACCGCGCTGCGTGCCATCGGAGGAGCTAGGGTCCAAAGGACGAGTGTCGGATGCCGAAGACGGTTGGTTTTCAACACCGTCACTGGACCTATCAATAGATGAGTCACGATCATACGGTCGAGCAATCTGAAAACGTACTGCTTGTTTGCAGGTTTGGGTTCTTTGGGGCTTTCGCCTCCATCGGTGGGCACTTCGACCTGGGTGGAAGCCGAACCCTGTTGCCCCTGTTGGGCACTGTCCTTTGGTTGGGGTTCGTCCTCAGACATCCCGGCGTCGCCATCACCAGCGGTGAGATCAGGTTGGGCGGCAGCCTTGTTTTCGCTTTCCTCGTCATTCGGATTATCTCCTTCATCGACCGCTTGAGGTGGTTGCTGTTCGGTATTCAGAGGCTCGACAGACATGGACTCGCCGTCTTTGGGGGCGTGATCTCTATCCCCTTCCCCATCGCCATCTTCGTCCATCTGATCGTCCGTTACATGCTCATCGTCGCTGATATCTAGGTCATCGTCGTGATCGTCCTGCTTCTCCTCGTCGAGGTGCATGTCGTCGGGGAGGTCAAGAGTATCGGCATCTGGAATATGCTGATCCATCGGAGCGCCAGAAGCATTGGGGGGTTCCAGTTCCTCCGGAGGACTCTCGCGGACCTCTTCTTCCCCATCTCTTTCGTCGCCTTTGTCTTCTGCTTTCTTTTCATCTTCCTTTTCCTTGCTGCTGTTCCCCTCTTTTGCGACGATGTCCGAACTCTTTCGCTGATCCTCCTTGGACCTGTCATTCTGCAATTCATCCTCATCTTTCCCGTCTTCGTGCCCCTCATCATCTCCCCACAGCTTCTCGTCCACTGCAGCCGGATCCGATTTGTCCAGCTTTCCCAGCTGTTCATCCGGCTCTTCTTCTTCATCCCCTTCCTCTTCATTCTCGTCACCTTCTTCGTTCTCAGGTACATCCTCCATCTCACCTCCAAAGTCTTCGCTCATCTCGATCGTATTTTCTTCGTCTTTCCCCCTTTCCCCCTCCATCTCCCCTTCACCGTCGTCTTCACCTCGGAGTCCTTCTACCTGACTCTCGTCCTCGATCTCTTTGCTCACGTTTTCGTTTCCAGCTCCTTCACCCAAACCCGTTCCCCCGAGCTCTGTTGCATGTCCTTTTTCGTCGCCGGCAGTCTCACCCTCTTCCGTTTCGGGGGGAATACAGTACCCCTGGGTTCCGAGGGTGTGTACGACGGAACACACGACGTAATCCAACTTGAAGAGCGCGCGGGTCCACCTCGCCAGACTTTCGAGCAGCTCGTTGGCAAATGACAAGAAACAAGACAAGAACGGCACCACTCTCTTCAACGCGCGCTGACGGGAAGCGTGTGGGACAGACGACAGACGTGCACTGGCGTTGTTTAGTTGGTCTCCCAGCGTGTCAAGATCGAGGAGGGCCGCGAAATGCGACGTTGTCTGAACGCCACGTTTAATGTAGTTGTCCTTGACTTCTTCGGATTCTGGGGCTGGTTCGGGGAGTGCCGTTGATTCGGAGCACTGGCGAAGCATGGACTGGACGGTGACGAGAAGCACATCAATGACGCTGTCTGCATCCCCGACAGTGTCATCTTCGAGTAGCCGGGTGAACGAGAAACTGCCTTGCTCGCATATCCATTCTCGGGTGGGTTGGAGGATATAGTCTAACTGAGGAC
>JBBPTZ010001158.1:0-11300 GCA_038094315.1 Phylloporus cf. tubipes
CTTGTCTGCCATGCAACATGGGCCACTTTGCCATGGATGATTTTGGTTTTGTTGGGGTTCTTTGGCATTGTGAATAATGGGAATACAAAGTAGATTAGCTACACAGACAGCATTCTCTCTGAAGTGTCAGAGTCGTGTTACCAGATATTTCTGGCTTGGCAAGATGGCCAAGGTCCAATGATATGATTGGTTCGGCTAACATTCAATTAAAGTTATGAGCATACAAAACAAAGTTTATTGTCCAAGAATGGCTAAATAGTCTAGTAATTTCAGGGCAATCATTCTCTGGGAGAAAAATGGAAGTTTGAAAGAATTTAGTTTGGGATGGTTATTCAAGGGGTGAATGAAATTTTATTTCACAACAAACCAACCATCCAATCTTGAATACAATGTCTGAATCTTCAATGAATCACGCTGCTCCATTTGACACCAACATCGCCGATGAACTGGAAACACACTTCGGTGATACTAATAATCAGTGAACTGACTTTCAGGATTCCGATATGAATAAAGAAGAGGAGAGTACAGATGAAGGTGACTTGGAGGTGTGTTTGTTTCCTACAGACTGGACTGATGCCTATTTTGACCACATTGATGATAGGATGATGATGTCAATGACATGGCCAATATTTTCACCCATGAGGTGATGGAAATCCTAAACAAAGGTTGGCTGACATGGAAAGCCTCAAAGCCGAAAGAGTGAAAAGCTGAATGGAAATCAATCGTTGGAAAACTACGAGTGCTGGACATGTGCCAAGGGATGACTGACAAGGAATGGAAGCATCATCAAGAGATATGGAACGTGAAGGCATATCAGAAAGTTGGCTAACTTTGAAGCAAAGTGTTATAAGACCTGGATGCACAATAAAAGCCAACGCCAACATGAAAACCAAATTCAACTTGGTCAGAGATGGACGGCCCAATCGGTGATCCAGGAACTTTGGAAAAAGGAGCTGAAATGATGAATCAAGCAGAAGTTCAGAGCACAAGCTAGGTTAAAGGAAATGTTGGTGCATTGGCAGAGTGAGCTGTTGGTGATGATTGCAGAATTGAGTGAGGAGTTGGCTGACACAGCAAAGAAGGCACTCCAATGGAATTCCACAGGAGGAAGCTGATCATCCCAGGAAAAGTAAGAACTGCTCTTTCTGATTGTCCAAGTAATTCTAACATGAATGATAGATTTGCAAATGGTCTGGCATATGAATGCATGAAGAATTTCACCATAGAAATGTGGCAAAAGAGAGGTATTCAGATGGTCATGTTGGCCAGATTCGAGGACCAAATGGGGCAGACATATTCAGTGGTGTCCGTATGGTGTAGAGGATGCATTGCCCATTGCTGACCAATCCACAGGAATGACTTCAATGACATTATTGACAATGGCTAAAAGTTTGATGATATACAGGAGGTTCTTGCTGACTTTCAATCATATATCACCAACATGTTTGACAAACAGCTGGGTGGCTATCAAGACCAGACCAATGATGAAGCTGAAGGCTTGCCAAAGTTGCTGAAAGCTGCAAGTCTTAAGACAGTAGGAAATCACAGAAGAGGATCTGTTATGCTTGACCTGGATAGGGGTGAGTGTAGTCTTTGACTAATGAGATGATGTCATCAGAAGCATAGGCTTGACTGGACACAGAGAGGTCTAGAGGTATTTAGCCTGACTAGAGTTGAAGTATAGTGAGGTGGTTGCTGAGAGGCGAGAGGTCAAGGAAGTTGGCTAGGCAAATGATGAGACAAACTTGTAGTAGGTGATCAGCTTGGTGTATTGCCAAGAAGAAATAGCTTAGAGTGTACATGTGCATGTGACCAGTATTTAAGTAGAATGGAAATGCGCACAAACCAAGGATGTGAAAGGAAACTATTGTCAAGATAGGAAAAGAACATTGTGGAACAATGTCAAAGAAATATGACTAAACATGAGAGAGAAATGCCATAGGATGGAGGGAAACAATGACTAAGAAGTGGTGAGTAATATCAGCCAATATGTAGGAAGTGAGTCATCATAGAGGAAAAGGAATAGTGTCCATGAGAGTGAGAGAGGAAAAAGGGGTGAATCATAACAGGATCCACAAGGAAGGCCTGGGATGAGCTGGTCTGAAAGGTCTCCAAGGCAGATGGTTTGATCTGGATACCAGAAATAAATGGAATGAAGCTCAGGGAGTTGCAATCCTTGAGTAGGGGATATCTGATTGCAAAGTATTGTATGTCATGGTCACCCATTATCAATTGTGCAATATGATTGACATACAAATATCATAGGGATTACAACCCAAAACCCAAAGGCAGTTCCTCCTTTCAAAAAACTCTGGCAATATCAATCATCAATGTTTTCCACCAATCACATATCTCCTTTATTCATCTTTCCCAACAATCCGAGTCATATGCTGATTAAGCATGTGAAGGCTTTTCTTCAGCATATTTGAGACCGGCAAATCAATCACCCTGATAATGTTTTCAGTTTCTGAAAGTGGCTTGACATTGATGGAAACCTACAATTGGTGACCAAGAGAGACGAACAGCTTCCAAAAGCAATCTCTGGAGGGGCAAAAAGCCACAACACAAAGAGACCCCAGAATAAAGAGCTACACAGCACTAAGACGGAAGCCAAGGAGGAAACCCATATTGGCGGAACCGACACCGAGACTTGGTCACTGATGTTTCCAAACAAAGGCCTATAGAGAATAGGAATGCATATGGTGGATTCAAATGCAGCTGGTAAGTCAGTGATAAACTCTCTGAGACAATGGTTGTCTCAGAAACATCTATGTGAAGCAGACATGGATAGGGATATCAAAACTTTTTTATAGGAAGTCTGAACAGTGACCTAGCTGACCTGGGAGCCACCTCTAAAGAAACTCATGCTGACTCAGTATTGATCCAAAGAGCATCAGAATCTTGGCATGTGAAGGGTAAGGGCACCAATAATGTACCCAGACCTATGATACAAATTGAGAATCGCTGAAGCACTCCAGGACCTTCCAGATCAGCTATTAGAGATGCCAAGTCAGCATCAACATCACCTAAAGTGATTTGGGAAGTGGCCACTGATAATACATCAGAATCTTGGCATATCAAGAGTATAGGCACCCATAATGTACCCAGGGCTATGATACATATCCAGAATCAATCAAGCACTCTGGTGCCATCCAGGTCGGCTATTGAGAGGCCAAGTTGGCACCAACATCTCCAAGAACGAATCAGGAAGTAACCACTGATAATACCAACCATGGAAAAGGCAAGGGGAAGGGCAAGGTGGCAAGCATACCAAAACCTATTGTATCTGCAAGCAACACAGAAACCCAAAGCATAAGTGATGGTGAGCTCTTCCTTTCTCCAATTTGCATACAGTTTGATATGTTGATGCAGGTGGAATTGTCGCAAATGCCAATAACAGTATACAGGTAATATATGAGAAAGTCAAGCATCAGCAAACCATTGTACATCACCCACCAAAATATACAGAGTCAAGTAATGCTAACCTATGACTGGTGAAGTTGGCTATGAAGAAACCCAAGGTAAATGGGTATCAGTAAAAGTAATGGAGTCACAAGAATGCTTATTTGAATACATAGGATGCTGGATCTCTACATGAGAAGGCAGAAGGATCAGTGGTCCCTCAGCATGGTGCCAGAACCTCTGAAGCTGGGCTGACCTCCACTGATCCTGATACACATCATCAGTTGGGCCAAAAACAGAAGACCCCTGCACTCCCAGATGCCAATTACAACCTAACAGTGAAGCCAAAGTCAAAAAAAGGTGGCAAGACCAATATAGAGCCAGGAAGGGCTAAGAAAGCAAGGGTGTAAATGTATTTACAGGACATATAACTAAATACAATTCTGCTATCAAGTAAGACATGTTTGAAAGAAAGAAAAATGGAAAAAGATGTGGCAAAAAAAAATGTTCATTACTACTTGTCCATTCCATTCTGAGCGTCCTCATCACAGTACAGTTGTTGTGCCACAATCCCACTCGGCGGCATTCCCTCATCCTCTGCCAACATCGGAGCACTGCTGGTTTCCCTTTCACCTTGCAAACCTCCATCACCATCAGTGCCGGCCACCTGCATCAGCTTGCTTAATTCCAATGGCACCATATTTGCCAATTCATTGCCATGCGCATTGGTGGCGGCTGGTGTAGTTGTACCAGGAGAGGGTGGAGCAGTGTCATTTGCATCTGATGCAAACTGGGTCGGTGCTGATTGCAGTGGTTCGGCCATCTCTTCATGATGCGCATCAGCAGGTCCCTGTGCATCATCAACCAGGCCGGCCTGAGATGCAATGGCCGATTCAACAATCTCTGATGTCTGCAACATTGAAGTTGCTGATGCCAATTTTCGTATCTCAGCCAATTCTTCATGAGGTGTGCCAGTAGGGGCCTGTGTGATGCCGATAACACCAGTTGGAGATGCATCGGCTGATGGCAACACGACGAACCGTGGTGGAGGTGATTGGGGAGAGAGGACACAAATGGCGGCATTTGAAGAAGATGTGCAGAGCACATCAACAGCCAGGGGATTGAGGGTGAAGGCAGGATGGCAGTCGGATATTGCTGGAGAAGGGGAGTGTGCCCATTTATTGTCGGTGTGTATCGGTGACCCAGATTGGATGTGCATGGTAACATCTTGTGGAAGTGTGTGTTTTGGGGTCGGTGAAGAGACGTCCTCTTGCTGATTGATCACCTGAGGTGTTGTCAGGATGGGTAATGTGGGGGGAGGACCTTCAGAGTATATGTCCATTGGTGTGGCACATCTATTGATGCACTCACCCAATGGGACATCGCAGTTGCTGAGACCACTTTCATCCTCCAGCTCGTCATGCCAATGTTCACTTTTGAACAGGAACCGGAGCCATGATCCACCTGCGCCGACACCCACCTCAGAACAAACAGTTTGAAGAATCCAGCCGAAGGTTTTGAGGGCGGACTCCATCGATGCCACTTGGTCTTCCAATTGCTTCATCCGCTTGTTGCTCTGTGCCTTCTGAGCAGTGAATTCTTGGCAGATGTCAACCAAGTGTTTCATATCAGCATGTGTTGGGGATGGGTTGGGTGGCACATCATGAGGAGGGAGAGAAGCAGCGTCAGCGGCTGAGTTGGGAGTTGGGGTGGGAAGGGGGGATCGCGCTGTCAGAATATAATGTCTTTTTGCTCTGCCGATGGATGGCACATGGACACCATCAAAAACTACAAATATTAGTATGGAACGACCATGATATAATGAAAACGTACCTGCACACCGACCCTGCTGGCCAGGAATTCTTATTGTCAGCGCCTGAGGTTGGGTGCTGCCAGATGCCGCCAGCATTACTCGTTGAGCAGTTACACGCTGCTTCTTTGATGGCAGTGGTGCAGCCAGCCAATTGACATCGTGCTTGGATGCTGATGTCTGTGATCGGGATGCTCTTGATGGAGATGTTGGTGTTGTGGAGGGTGGACAAGTGCTGGTGGTAGGGGTTGATGGTCTTGACGTTGACGGTGCTCTCTGCTGAGAGACCGACCGACCACGTTTTCTCATCATCCTGCTGATCTTGCTGCAATGGGAACATTTCACCTTCAACCTGTGGCATTGTGTGCAGGCATGTCCATCGACCGGCATGCAAGCAACCTTCGTGATGGTGCAATGCTCGCAAGCTTGAGCTGATCCTGAGGGCACCAGCGTCTCCTTTTCATCTGCTGCTTTCCAACTCTGTGCGACCAACCAGCCTCTACTCGCCAAACATGCTGGACAGTTCCTGGATGCTGCCCATCTTGTTGTTCACCCTCTTGATGGCTCCTCCTCTTTTTTAGCTTCATTGATGGTCTTGTTGACTGCCTTCATCTTCCCCTTCCCCTTCGGTCCCTCTGTAGACGCAGGATGTGCCTGTGGTGCATCGTCTTTGCTGGCGTCATCGGCGTGTTGTTTCCCTTTCCCCTTCCTTTTTAACGCCAATTTAGGGGGACTGACCTTCAGTCCCGATGGCTTCGCCACTGTTTCCATTGCTGGCAAAGCTCTTGGGATGTTTGTCATCATCGTTGTCTTCTTCTTCATCGTTTCAGGGTCATAGATGGACCAAATGGATGGGTTGGTGATGGGAGAAGGGGGCTGACCTTCAACGAGTTTGGAGGGGATGGTGGTGTGTTCATCTGATGGGCCTGCAATGGGAGAGTATTGAATTGGGGTTGGCATTGTTTTCAATGGTGAGGTGGTTGAGGTACCAGGGCTGTTAGTGCTGGTGAAGTATTGAATCCAGTCGTGGTTAGGGTCGCTGCTAAGGTCGCCAGCAAGAATAGTATTCCATCAGGGCCATCTTAAGCCCCGCTGCGCCATCGCTGCCAGTTCGATATTGAGGGATATGACGAAGTCAGGTAGGGTGACATTGCCACCGATGACGGAGCTCATGACATCCTGTGGAGCATATTACAATGACAGGTTCAGCCCAAAAAAACATAGGATATGCACCAGTTGGTCCTTTAGCAATGGGATTGCCTCATCCCAACTCTCCAGCTTGTTTCCAGTCAGGTTGATGACTTTTTCTTTGCAAATCACGATGATCGTTTTGCCGGCATCATTGATGGTTGCCTGGGCAAAGGATTGGAATTCAGTAGACATGGTGTTTAGATGGTGTGAGGCGTTTGATTGGTTTGTTGGCATTGTGGTGGTGGTAAGAGGGAAAGAAGTGAGAAACTGGTCATTCAGCTATGTGCTTTGTTTGCACAGGCCCACGATCAGTGGCTTTCTGTTATTGTGTCACAAAATTTCCCACAATGTCCACTCGCGTAGCCAATACCCTCATTTATCGACTTACTTCTCATCTTTCACACAACTGAATTCAACATGGATAGATGTGTATGATTCATGCTCTGTGGTGAGATTTCCAACCATGTTGTATTGCCTAACGTTCGAATGAGTCCAATCAGCTCAATTTAGATACCAATTCTGGAAACGACTTGCCGACAGCCCAAGCCTCCTGTTACACTTGATCCGGGTAGGGGCGAGTGCAGCCTTGACTTGAGGATATGACATTGACAGAAGCGTAAGCTTGACTGGAACGTAGAGGGGTCTAGAGGTGTAAGCCTGACTAGAGTTGACTGGGAAAGAGCAAGGGTTGTTGATGTGGTAGAGTCGAGGAGGTCGGCTAGGTGAATGACAAGACAAACTCGAAGTAGGCGATCAACTTGATGGATTGTCAAGGAGAAATAGCTTAGGTTGTACATGTGCATGCGACCAGTATTTAAAGAGAAGGGAAACATGCACAGACCAAGAATAAGAAAGGAAACTATCGTCAAGATAGGAAAAGAACGTTGTAGAACAACATTGAAGAAGTATGACTAAGTAGAGAGAGAAACACTATTGGATGGAGGGAGACGATGACTGATAACTGATGAGTAATATCGGCCAATGGAAAGGGAGTGAGTCATCATAGAGGAAAAGGAAGTGGTGTCCATGAGAAGAAGGGAATAGAAAAAGCGGTGAATCATAACACCTCCAATACAGAGAGCTGGAGAAAAAACACACCAAGACCGATGTTCCAAGGGTATGCTCTGTCTTGGGTGTTGAATAATATACTAACTTGCGATTTAGCAATGTTCCCAATACATCAGCCCCTCAGCGCCGTGCCCAAATAGGAATGGGTCTCGGTCAAGTAGAAATGCTGCTCGACACTAAAGTGCAGAAAGAACAGAAAGGGTGAGTAGTACATTTCGACATTATTATATATTAACATTAGATGACATGCAGAAGTAGCAAGCTGGTGAGGCAGAATCGGCCACCGATCGGTATGGGGCTCGGCCAAATTGAAATGCCTCCCAAAGGGAAACTGCAGGAACGACAGACAGGGTGAGTAGTGTATTTTGATATTATTATATATTGGTGGTAAAAGATATGCAGGAGTAGCAAGCTGGTGAGGAAGAAGCAGCCATGAAGCGGTATGGGGCTCAGCCAGATCGAAATGAATGACGCTGAGCTTAATACCATCACCGGCACACAGTCAGTCAGAGCAGAGGATGACATCGTCATGGAGGACAACACTGAAATCACCGAAGAACCCCCAGCATCTGATAAAAGTGCCGATCATCAAGCCTCTGTTGGTAAAGGTGATGACGACAAGGAATTCTTGATGGCTAATGTCGCTGAACATTCCGATAGCTCCATGAAAGATGAGGAAAGGTATGTCACTTAGTTGCCTATAAAGACACCTCTTAACTCCAAAAAGGCTTTCATCTGAGAATATGTCCTGGGGAGCCAAGATGGCTAATCTGGTAGCATGTAAGACACGCATAGCGCAGCTTTGGCATTGGATGAATCTGCACGGTAATCAATTTTATTTTCTCATTCATGTTTATAACAATTGATGTGCATTTTCAGATGGTTTGGACCCAACCTGGTTGAAGACCGCATTCGAAAATCAAGGCATATTGATGGAAGACTGCAACATGCTATGTAAGTTGTGTGCTTCTAGTCTAATGCCGATGGACTGCATGTTGATGGCTAAATAGTGCTCCAGGAAGCATTGACATATTTACGTTCCATCAAGGCACCATTTTCAGGTTCTTGGGGGGTATGCCACAATCACTCCGAAACCAACATTCAGGCAGCAAAAGACAGGGCTGCTGAAACATTGTGCATGTGTGTGCTGAGAAGGGCTCAACTGTTAAGTACCGAATTGACATTGCTGGAAGCTCTTGATAGAGTAGATAGTCAAATATTCCATGTATAATGTGGAAGAATGTTAGAAATATTTGGAACACTCACACTGGCCCCATCTGATTCCATCACTGACAACCAAACTTGGTGCAACCGAACACTGCCGACACCAGTGCTCGGCCCACTTGATGCCTTCGCCGATGGTCATGCTGGGCCCATGCAATTCCTTTGCTGAAAGACGTACTGGGCCCATTTGATTCCCTTGCCGACGGCCATACAAGGCCGACATGATTCCCTCGCCGACACATGTTCTCAGCCCACTCTATTCCCCTGCCGACAATCACACTGGGCCCACTTGATTCCCTCACTGACGGTCATGCTGGGCTGACCCGATTACATCACTGACACCTGCGCTTGGCCCACTTGATTCCCTCGCCGATGGTTATCCTGGGCCCACCCGAGTCTCTCGCCAACAGTCATGCTGGGCCCATCTGATTACATTGCCGACACCTGCTCTCAGCCCACTCGATTCCTTCACTGATGGTTATCCTGGGCCCACCCAAGTCTCCCACTGACAGTCATGCTGGGCCCACCTGATTTCTTCACTGAAAGACTTACTGGGCCCATTCAATTCCCTCACCAACACATGTTCTTGGCCCACTCAATTCCCTTGCCAACAATCACACTGGACCCACTCGATATCGTCACTGATGGTCACACTGGGCCCATCCAATTTCTGTGTCAAAAGACTTACTGGGCCCATTCAATTCCTTCACTGACAACCTCACTCAGCCCACCTGAGTTCATCACCAGCCATCTCACACAGCATTCTCAACCATTACTTAGGCCCAGTCAATTTGTTTGGCTTTTTTATTGATCCTTTTTCATAGGCCCATTCACCACTTTCGGCATCTGATTGATTGCCACTGCCGTGGGCCCAGCCAACATGGTCAGCACAGCTCCACTACTCCTGCATTGGGCCCGTGTCATGTTTAGCAGACCATCCCAACATTCCTATTGCTGGGCCCATCCATATCCTTTGCACTCTTTCCTTATTCCAGCCCATCCATATTTTTCGTCACCCTGAATTGCTGGGCCCACCATGGGGTCAGCTGATCACATCAGCCTTTTTTCAGGCAGGCTTGTCGAAAACATCAGCCAAATTTTACCACAGTATGTGGAGACTTGGGGGCTGCTGTTCTAGCGCCAAGAACACAGCCACATACCACACAGAAGGAGAGACCAAGAAGATACAGAACAGGGAAGAGCTACAGGGAAAGGTGTGCAGGCCGAGAACAGAGCTGGGCGCATAGATGTTCTGAAACCACTGCCGATTCAGCAGTCGATTTCATCAGCAGAGTCCCAGTTTGTTGCCACTTAAGTTCAGGTTGTGGCAGCTCAAAATTTGTACCACTCGCGTTCGTCCTCTTGAACATTTGTCTTGTATTTTCAGCGAATCAGTTTTGGAATGGAAGATGCAGAGAGACAGTTCTTATCACTGATGTTAGCTTCCGTGGACAAAATCGACACGAAATTTGCGAAGACAGAGATTATGCCATGACCTTGGAGTGACACTGGTGACCCAGCCCTGTGTTCTGTCCACCAGATAACTTGCATGGAATCTACTCGTCAAAAATAAAATCAGAAAGGATATACACCCAAATGAACTATCCACGTCAAACGATCATCACAACATCACTAATGCATCCCATCCTCACTTCCTGCCAGTGATCGACAACACCTGCATGTCAACCACGCCGGCATGGCCAGTGCAACTATCACCCTCTCTTGGTCTGCATGATGCTAGTCGACTCGTGAATCCAAAAACGTTAGCTGAAGTACATGATGCCTACAAAGATCCTGACATGGGATTCCGCATTGATTGTGATAGTCTGCTGGCCCTAGTTACTTCAGACAAGGTTGACCATGACCAACGAATTGACATACTGGACCGGCCGTCGTGCCTTGTCCACTGCAGGAGGTAACCACATCAGATGCATTCCCGCCCGATGGTGCTGATCCATCATTTGCTTGCTGCAACAAGCAGAAATCAAGTCATCAAGGTGAGGTCGTCCATGACAAAAATGACCCACTAGATTTGTCGTAGCGCCTTGTCCGTTGGGTCTCCTGGACGAGGCTTCATTGACAGGAACGTCCCCTGCCGGAGGGGCCGATACACCACTTGCTTGCTGCACCTAGAAAAATTAGAGTAAATATGACAGGACTGTTATCACTGATGAAACTTTTTACTGAGCCTGTTTCCATGGGATGCACAGCACCTCGTTTGCTCCAGAAGATGTTCTCAAACATGCCCTTCTTCGGCTCAGTGGAATGCCCTTCTCTCTTTTTCGGTCCCCAAACGCGTCCCGCTACCGTTCGCTAGAAGGATATTGGATATGCAATGAGATTCGAGGCGCCACACAAATTTTTTTCTATTCAGGTCACTCACCTTCACACGCTGACCCATCGCCATTTTCGAATGTCCTGTATTCCTGGGATGGGAACGAGGTAGAGAATCTGGGCCAGGTTCATGTGACCATCGATCAGATTCGTCCCTGGTTGCGTCCTTGGTGCCCCCCATCTTCGGGATCCACACTTTGAGCATTGGTAGTCGCCAAGATGACTTGGTCACCTTGGGAGGCTCCTCCAGTGAGCCTATGTAGTCAAATTT
>JBBPTZ010001159.1:0-11279 GCA_038094315.1 Phylloporus cf. tubipes
ACGAGGATTTGTCTAGACGGCGAAGGGTGTCTGGGTCCGACGAGGACGATGAGGAGGACGAGCGGGATGATGACCACGACCACGACCACGACGACAGAGACGAGCGGACGACACCCGCGCCGACGAGGGTGCTTCCCAAACGAGCTGCGTGCGTTCCTCGACGTTTTTGTGTGGAAATCGGCTGGTGCCAACATTGAATCGGGGAGATCGGCGAGGAAAGCGCCCGTTCAAAAGGTGGTATTGTCCGGTGACGAAGAGGACGACGACGACGGAGATGATGACGGGGACGAAGAGGAAGGGGAGAAGACGCCTGCGCGGTACGTTTCCCTTGGATCTCCCATTCCCTGTCCTATCCGGGAGGCGCTGACGGACGTGACAGCGTCCAATCCCGAACCCAATTCCGAAGAAAAGGACAGACGCGCGCGCGCACATGCGTCCAAACGCGGGCAGGGTGCAAACACGATGTTTGACTTGATCGAGGAAGAGGAAGAGGAGGAAGAGGTGTTTTCGCTCGTTGTGGGGGAGTGAGGTGTGAGCGTGTAGGGGTGATGGGGACTGGATTTATGGTTGGGGGGATACCTTGGTATGCTTGTTCTTTTTTTTTGTATGTCACGATTGTTCTAATGATTTGTATAAGCGCCTCGGGTTATTGAAGAAATCGGGTGTGGAATTCAAAGTAGACGTTATTGTTGGGAAGGGCTACAACGATTCTACCAGCACTGCAACAATCATCGGCTTTGGCCCGGCCACGCAAACGAGTTCTTTTACGTCCGTCGACTACCTTATCACATCTCACAGATAACTGCTACTTGGAAAGCGCGCAACGAAATGATTCATGGGATGATCTTCTTCGGAGTCTGCATCTCCCAAGCCTCTCCTTGATCAGGGTTCCTTCCACCTTCGCAAGATTCACTCGGCGCGCAACTCGACAAGTTCCTTTGCTGCCTTGTAGGTAAGCCCACAGCGGTCTACCAGGTCCTTGGCAGTCATCTTGTTCTGCGCAGGTCCGTTCACAGGCATTCTGGCCGAGATCCCAGAATCCTGGTAACGAGAAATGCAATACCGGAGCATGGCTCGAATGGATCCTCTTGATTCCATTGAATTCCTGCTGCGCTCTTCCAGATCTCCGAGGTCCGGTGATGGGATACATGCATGATCTATCACATTCCCGCCCATGGCCTTGACGAGGTCCCTACCGTTCGTCTCCCACCACTCCGCCGGGTTCTGTGATTTGACATGGGTGACGATGACAGCAGCTGGAACTCCCCCCCCGCAAAGGAATTGTTCGAATAACCTGTACATATTCGCCTCCGACGTGGTCAGAGTGCCAGATTTCTTGCAGAACAAGAGCAAGTCAACGCCACCCTTCGCGAACAAGTCATCGACGAGCTGGACAGCACCTTTCAGTGCCAATCCACACACGTCTTGCAAGGTGTCGGCCTTCGTGTCCCAGACGACGAACGGTTGCTTCCGTATCGCGATCCTATATGAAAGGACATCCGTTACAGGACCGGCCTTTGACGAAGAGACTTGGGCTACGGAACGCTCGTCGATGAGATTGACGACGGTGCTCGTGCTCTCCGATTCTCCAACAAGGAGAATGTTAGACGGGTATAGCTTACGGAGCATTGCTAGTAAATTCTTAGCAGCTAGATTATCCAGCTGGCAGTGGGTTGTGAGGGTCGTATAAGAGGGGTGATCGAGACGCATTTGAAACGGGATTGCGGTGTTGGCAAATCTCTCCAAGAGCACCATCAGTAATTGTTTAGAGCGAGGGGCGAGGCGACTTTCATCTATCGTGGTGATACATGCATGTGGAATAGATTGAACAGGGATACTGGTCTTCCTGGAGATGGCATGCTGATTGCGATCCCACCACTGCTCATCGGGTGTGTCAAGGCACGTCACGACGAAGGCTATGGGCGCGCGACCACCGTAGAAGAATGCATCGATTAGCTGATAGAGACAGCCGAGCGATGGTCGAACTTCGTCCTTGCGTGCACAGAGAAGAATGAGGTTAACCCCACCAGCGAGGTTCCGCAAGACTTCATGTGCCTGTTCGCAAGGCTGAGGTTCGCCAGTCCCCGCTATTTGGTCACAGTCGAATCCCATCGTGTCCCATAGCTGGAATCGCCTTATGCCAGTTTGCATCTCATAATTCTGGGATTGGATGGTACAGCGGACCACATCTGAGGATACTCTTGCAACTGGCTTCCCGACGAGAAAATTGATGATCGAACTCTTCCCGCACCCAAGGGGACCTAAGAGAACGATGTTGACATCAGAGATGTCCCTTCAATAAAGAGTTGAGTGTCTTGAATCGAAGTGCGATGACAACCTACTTGGGTTGCGATGACGGCTTCGGCGTGACTTTGGAGGGCGGTAACACGTCCTGGGCTAGGCGCTGGTTGTCGGGGAACCGTGGAGTATCGTTCATTGCTGAAGTAGGTTTTTGAGGCCTGAGTGAGATTAGGGCATGACTTCTGCACTCTACACTCTAGACCTACTCGATCGTGGCAGCCGCTCTCGGGAGGCGAGAAAGTTCCCCTATGTTTCATTTGAGTTCATTGTGCAAACGAAAAGGAGTGCATATCAGCCGCCGACCTGACGGGCCGCTTGGTGGTAGCGGCTTTGGCACACTCCCCAAGGTCAATACGAACGATAATACTTGTTGGGCTGATGGCCGAACACCTGGCATCACCGGGGACCAACACTTCTCCAAGAATGTCCAGACGCCATCATCAATCGCGGAGAACCCTTGGCGCTGTGGCAGCCTACGACTTTTCAGCTTTTCTAAGGCAGTCGTTACATCTGGCCAGGGCATCTTCCCACTGAGTACCTGTACATTTGTTTGTCAATGAGCTGCTTCGTAGATCAGGGATGAACGTACAAACAGAATAATATTACCACACGAATAGATGTCGCTCTTCAGTGTGGCTCTAGCTTTGCCATCCTTATTCCACTCCGGGTACAGCCCCGGACACACGAGCTCCGGAGCAGTCCACACTACAGCACCTGGGTTAACGGATTTAGTCTGGAGATAAGACAAACCGCCGTCTGCAGGGAGTAACATTTGAGAAAGTCCAAAGTCGGTAAGACGTGCGTTGCATCCTCCGTCGAGAGAACATTTCCCTGCATGGAAGACAGTCGGATTAGTCCACACAACGCCACCACAGCCAGACAGACACAACGCACAGGATGGAGGTCACCGTGAATAACATTTTTAGAATGCACTGCTCGGAGATGTTATGTTATACACATTCCATGTTACCAAACTTACAGTAACGCAGTCCACTTGCTACGTCTTTAACCTGCAATTTCGCCACTCAGCGAAAACACAAACATGATTCGTGAAGGACCGGGTACTAACAAGCCGAACACGATGAGAATCCTGGAGTGCGCTTCCCTGGCTCTTGATATACAAATGAAGCGATCCTCGTGGCATCCACATTGAAACCATGCAATCATGGTCGAAACCAAAGCTGAGGCCGCACGTTATTCCAAGAAGCGGAACGACGTTAGGGTGGTTTAATCTTCTCCAGATTCCTAGTTCGCGTCTCAGGCCCTGATAATGATTATGAGTCAGCCAGGCATGACTGATGGCGAGCCTATGTGAATTGCGGTGACTCACCCGTTTCAGCTTTTCTCTTTCGGCGTCACTGATATCCAAGGGAAGTACAACCGCCTTCATGGCAACCTAGGGACGCGTAGCATCTGGCAAATATCCAGTAGGCTCAAGCGGATAGACTTACCTCCCCCTCCGTTGCGTAAGGACACTTATACACGACGCCGAAGGCACCTTGTGTAACGAAGCGTTTCTTATCAAGTTGAAGTTCACTGGTGAGGTCTGGCAGTTCATCTGAACTGATCGAACTAAAATAGAATGTAAGAGCGTCAAACGAGTCAGAGGCCTGTAAGTAGTACTTGTTTGAAAGGACGTACTGGTGTTGTATCATGAGGGCTTGCGACGGTGCTCGGACAGGATGCGGTAGTTTAAAACTATGTGACCACATTGCGGACCAGGTTGATACAACGAGGCAGTCTTCCTGTGTTACAATTTTCAATTTGAACCTTCGGTATCAATTTGGAACTGATCGAAATCGATCTGGCACCTGATGCATTTGACCTGGCAGTCATCCTCATTACGGTAGCGTATGCAGTACTGCATTGCAATTAAAACGGAACATTCCGACTGTCACTACTTACTGAACACGTTGGTCTCCAGACCACAAGGCCGCGGCCTCGCCTTCATCGGGTGCGTTCGCCAGACGACAGGTGGATGGATCACCTTCCGATTTGTAAATTCCACCACAGATAAAGTAGACATCACACAAACGACCGATGACTCGGACTATGTGTAGCATGGACGAAAATCGTATAGACGATTCGTGTATGCAGATTTTGGTCCAACTTTGGATGTCGCTGCAAAGGGCGTCGTGGGCGTCGTGGCAAGGTGGCTAGTGACACGTACAGTACATGGATGATGCGCGTGCATGGCGAGGGAGCGGGCTAAGCCTAAGCGCGGAGCCACGAACGGAAGCCCACACCTGCTGGGCGTGAGCTGCAAGGGCGGGTGGGACCGCCTCGCAGGGACACCACCATGCCAGCAGGTGAGCCTACGCGCTCGCAGAGTGGGCTGGGAGCTGGCATTTGGAATGCCAGTCAGGGTGGGTGCGGCGGGAGTAAAAAAATGACGAGGGCGCGCGACGAGCGAACGAGGCGCAGGAGACTCGGAGGAGCTCCGCCACCGTTCCGACCGCTCGTACAACTTAGTCTTGGGACTGTGGTGCCTATGACGCAATATTTGCACATTTATTTGCGCGTTGCGCGTTGCATCTTGCGCGCTCTGCATTTTACCTTATGCGAGCCGTATTTTACCTTGCGCGCTGCGCGTTTTGTCTTGTGCGCGCCGTGTTTTACTTTGTGCACGCCGTACTTTACCTGGTGCGTGTGCACTATATTTTGTCCCGCATACTCCACATATTTCCTTGTGCACGTAAACTTCACCATAAAGTGTATTCAAAAATAACATGGACGTCAGATTAAAAGGAGTAGCTCGAGAACAGGGAAACTACGAAGTGACACGAATTGAATATACCACGGTTGAAAAGGATTAAAAGAGTGCGTGAAAATCACAGGAAAACGGAATAGCATACTTCTCTTCCCAAGGATTGATGATGCTAGGGCCATCTGGATTGCTGGGGGGAAGCCGCTTGTGAACATAAATGTCTTCTGGTAAAAAGGAGATAAATGCCAGAGCCTTTGAGATCTGGGGATAAGGGTGCCTCCACAATGTTGAGCCCACAGTCTGAGAACCGGATGCACCAAGCGTATTGAAGCGCGGGACAGGATGAGTGACAACTAACGATCAGCATCCGAGTCAGTATATTAGAAACTCTGTTTTGAAAGTTGAGACTTACTGTCTTTAAACTTTTTTTGAGCAAGCTGTGGCGAGTTGGACTCAGAGGAGAACCTTCGATCCCTTTTTCCTAGTCCTGACATTACATTAATATTATGCCACTGGGGTTATCATATTTGGCACATACCTCATTTCTGTGGTGTCTTTGGAATGTAATGTAACTTCCCTTTGATGTTGGCGACCTCAGAATTTGGGATGTTGTGAAGTTTCAAGTTTCCAACTGAACTTGCAAGTGGCTGGTCATAGTCATCTTCAGATCCCAGATTGCTTTCAGCAGAATCACCCAGCTGGTTCTGAAATAAATTCCTCTGGACCTCGTCATAATCTGAGTCAGACCTGGGTACCAGCTGCTGTGTGTTCCAGCTTTCGTATTCATCATCTGGAATCCAGTTTTGGGTAACTGATGAGTAGTTTAGTACAACAGCGCAGGTATCTCGTAGATCGGGGCACACCAAACCATAGCTGGCAGTCATTGACACCTGCCTTTTCATGGCCTTTGTTCTTGAATAGATCAGCACCAGTTGAATAGGCGACCTCGACAACATGAAGTAAATATCCTCTTTTGGTCAACAGCCGCCACTATGGTAATGCATCACCTTTTGCAAAGGCCCAATGACCACGTCCATGAGTTTGGACATATTGAGCAACCTGTGGGAACCACTCAGCGAGCTTCATGGTGATCTGCTCATATGTCCAAGTACTGTCAACAAGGGCAGACATGTCCAACTTAATATAGCACCCCCGATTCTTCATCTGTTGCAATTCGTTCATACCACTTGGTCAAAAAAGGGACTTCACCTCTCGCAGCATCCCCTGCTTCTGTGAACACAATATATCTGAGTATGTATAGGCACATCAGTCTGACGAGAACATACATCAACACCACAGACTAAAATTCCAAGTTTGGCAACACGAAAAAGTTTTCCATGTGAACCACTTGATGCTGGAGGACGAGTCAATTGCCTGGATCTGGACGGCATGCTACCCAACCTGAGACTCTAATAGATCCAAGTTGTTCAAACAGTTAGTGTAGCGATGTCAAAATGTAATCAGAGACGCACCTTGTGAGCAGTATGTGTCACTGCTAATGGCCCAGGGGTTGGACCTCGACCCAATTTCTGATACTTTGTAATCTTGTGGTGTGATGAGAATTTTGCTGTAACAAGCTAATCTGAATGATACCTTGTTTCCGCCATCAGCTAACCGTTGTGTTGCTGAACTGTGTCCCGTTATCTGAGCAAAAAGTTCTTGGACAGTAGGGAGGGGCTGCTGTGAATGAGTTGGATTGTGGTCAACTGGAGTAGCTTGCTCAGTGTTCTCGTCATTGCTAGTTCCCGGAATATTGTCAGCATCATTACAGCTTTTGCAATGGAACGTGTCCCTAGTGTTACGCTTGACTTGGGTAGAGGCAAGCGTAGCCTTGGGTGGCGGTGTTACACTTGACCCGGGTAGGGGTGAGCGCAGACTTGACTGGTGGGACGACGTTGACAGAAGCGTAGGCTTGACTGAACGCGGAGTGGTCTAGAGGCGTAGGCCTGACTAGAGAGTGTCAAGGTGCAGGGAGAGTTGTCGAGGAGAGCAGCTAGGCGAACGACAAGACAAACTTGAAGTAGGCAATTGACTTGATGTATTGTCAAGTAGAAATAGCTTAGAGTACATTCGTTCGTGCGACCGGTATTTAAGCGAAGGGAAAGTGTGCACAGACCAAGGACCAAAAAGGAAACTATCGTCGAGATAGGAAAAGAACGTTGTAGAACAACGTTGAAGAAAGATGACTAAGGGTGAGAGGGAATTGCTACTGGTGGGAAGGGAAACGATAACAAGTAAGTGATGAGTCAATCGACCGATGGATAGGAAGTGAGTCATCGTAGAGGAAAGGAAAACGGTGTCCGTGAGAAGAAAAGGGAAAATAGGGGAAAATCGTAACAGGCGGTGACAACGTTGACAGAAGCGTAGGCTAGACTGGACACGGAGAGGTCTAGAGGCGTAGGCCTGACTAGAATTGAGTGGACAAGGTATAGATGAGGGCGTCGAGGAGTACAGCTAGGCGAGCGATGAGATGAACTTGAAGTGCACAATCAACTTGGTGTATTCCCAAGGAGAAATAGCTTAGTGTACATGTGTTTGTGCGACTGGTATTTAAGCGAAGAGGGAACGCACATGGACCAAGGACAAAGAAGGAAACTATCGTTGAGATAGGAAAAGAACGTTGTGGAACAATGTCGAAGAAATATGACTAAGATGAGGGTAAAACACTATTGGTGGGGGAGGGAACGATGACAGGTAAGTGATTAGTAATATTGGCTGATGGACAGGAGCGAGTCATCGTGAGAGGAAAAGGAAAGCAGTGTCCGTGGGAAGAGAAGAGAAATAGGGGAAAATCATAACATTATCCCCCTGTTATGTTCAAAGTAGCCACAAGGACTATTAGAAATCGTTGATTCCTTGGCCGCCAGGGGATCCGCACATGTTTGCCCGTGCTTCATCGTTGTGGAAGTCGTGATAGTTGCTGTAATCTGAGATGGGATCAGCGGTGTCATCGTCGTTGGTAGGGGTTTGTGGGGTGAACGGAGGAGTGGGGGGTCGTTGACCCAACAGCCTATGGGTTTCGGCGGAGGTCAGTCCATGATCGGGAAGGAACATGAACGGGGTGATGGTAGCTCCTGTGGGAGAGGGTTCATGTTCAATGGAGAGAGAGGAACCTAAAGAGGTTTGTCGAGATGGACGATGAGAGGATGATGAAGAGGATTGGAGCGAGCGCCTAGGGGAGTGTCGTTTCAAAGGGCAGTGGTGTTGGATATGGCCCGGGGCGTGAGCGCGACAGTGGGGACATTGGTACCAGTGGCAGTCCTTGCGGACATGGCCGAGTCGGTGGCAGACAAAGCAGGTATCGTTAAAGTGGGGGTGGTCAGAAGGAAGGACAGGGTCCTGTTGGGTGTGCATCAGGGCAGGAAGCTGGGTGCGTATGTGGTGGGTATGTTCCGTGGCATTGACGATTGTTTCTTCTTCCTGGATTAAAGGCTCTGAAGAAGCGGATGGCGGGGCGGGGTATGTAGGCATGGGGGGGGAACTGGACGAGGGAGACCGGGTGGGGGACAGGTGATGGAAACGTGAGCATGGGCTTGGAGGACTTGGTCGATGTCCCTGCAGAGGTCGATCATAGAGAGCTGATTGAGGGCTCTGATGATGTGGGCCTTTAGTTGGGTGAGGTTGGTGCGGGCAACCACGACAGCAAGGACTAGGTTGTGAACTGGGGGGTCTTCCGCGGTGAATAAGGCGTATGCAAGGAAGAAGTCTAGGACGAGGGTGTGTCCGTGGGCCCTGGAGAGGCGGTCTAGGGGGGAATCAGTGTTGAGGATGCGGTTGAGGTGTAGGGCATAGCCCGGGTCGGAGAGCATGAGGGATAAAAGGATGTCATTGTCTTCAAAGACGTCAGTGAGGCGTGTTCCGAAGATGGGGATGGTGATGTTGGCAATGTTGGCAGCAGAGGAGTAGGCGGGGGGGGGGGGGTGGACATGGTTGTGAGGTGGTTATTTGCAAGGGGGTTTGGAGGAGAAGGCGGAGCAGTGGGACTTTTTATAGGCGGCGAGAATTTCAAGGGCCGATTGAAGTTCCGATTCGGGGAGCCAGGAGTCTTCTTCCACAGAGTATCCTTTCCAGTGGATCAGATAGTGGCATGCCGACGGGTGGCCACGATGCCGTACGATGTGTTCTATTTCGAAGTGTTCTTTGCCTTCTATGAGTTCCGGGGGAGGCTGTGGGAAGTTCCGGCCATGCACAGGGTTTTTGCGATAGGGCGATAACAGGGAGGCGTGGAACACGTTGTGGATCTTCCATGTCAAGGGGAGTCGGAGTTGGTAGGTAATGGGGGATAGGATGGTGGTGATTGTGAAGGGTCCTTCATGTTTGGGAGCGAATTTGGGGTTTGCAATGGACCGTTTGAGGTTTCTGGCCTCAAGCCAGACTCTGTCTCCTTTCTTAAAGGGCATGAAGCTGCGAAAGTTCTGGGCTTTCATGGTTTGTCGGGCGAGTTTGTGGGCAGCCAGTGCCTCGTTGCGTGCAGTGGAAAGAATGCGGAGGTGGTCTTCGACTGTGGGGAGGTTTGTATCCAAGATGATCGTGGATAGGAAGCGGGGTTCATATCCCATCATGAGATAGAACGGGGAGTTGCCTGTGATGGAGTGAGGGCAGTGATTGTGGGTGAATTCAGCAAGGGGAATGAATTGCGCCCAAGAGGAAGGGTTCGCACCACAGAAGATCTGAAGGTAAGTTTTGATCTCCTGGTTTACACATTCGGTTTCCCCATCAGTTTGGGGGTGGTATGCAGTGGAGAGGGCGAGTTTGTAGCCCAGGATTCTGCTGAGCTCTTTGGCAAAGGCAGAGGCAAACTGTGGGCCTCGGTCAGAGATGATTTTATTGTATAGGCCAAAGCAGGAATAGACTTTGGCAAGGAAAAGAGTGGTGATGCCGGATGCGCTGATGGTTTTCTTGGTGGGGCATAGAATTACCCCCTTAGTAAGCCCATGGTCAACCACGACCAAAAGGGTATCAAAGCTGTCTGAAAGGGGAAGGTCGGTGATAAGATCACAAGAGATCTGTTGGAAGGGACGGGTAGTGGAGGAGGCGATGGGGGATAGAGGGGGGTGTGTGGGGTGCGTGTTGGTTTTATTTTGCTGGAAAGTAGCACAGCCTTCAATATATTTGCAAACATAGGTAGCGAGTCCGGGCCACCAGAATTCATTAGCAACAAGTTGTCAGGTTTTAAGGTATCCGGGGTGTCCGGTGGTGGTGTGGTCGTGGTGTCGCTGGACAACTGAGCGACGGAGGTCAGTGGAGTTGGGGATATAAACACGGCCTTGATAGGTTAGGATACCAGCATCATATTGCCAGTCAGAGAGATGGGAGCGGAATTTAGTGGGTACTTCGCCGGGTAAGGAGTGGAGGGATTGGAGGACAATGGGGTCAGATTCAGAGGACTTGGCAATCTTAGCCACGAGTTCAGCATTGATGAGGTTAACGAAGAGTTCCAAAGGGAGGAGGGTGATGTCTTCATTGTTGGTGTCTGTGGTGGGGAAGTGATCAGGGTGGCGAGAGAGAGCGTTGGGGGCACCAAGTTGGCTTCCCAGGACGTGTGTGAATTTGAGGTCATACTTGGAGAGGTCAAGGAGCCAACATGCTTGGTGGCGGTTGAGCTTCTGTGGTTGATGGAAGTAAGTCAGGTTCTGGTGATCAGTGAAAACGTGGACAGCGGTCACAGAGCCGAGGAGATAGTGTCGCCAAGTGGTGAGGGCGCTGTAGGGATCCTGGGCTCCCTACGTATGAAATCGTATGTTCCCCCAAGTCCTAGGATCACTTACATTCGCCTGTCTCTGGTTCCTAATCATCCGGTCCGTCCTGCTGGCCATCCGGCTCATCCGGTCATACCATCCGGTCCACCCGGAACCTACTACCCAGTCACAGGATACTTTGTGGCCATCCGGAACATCTGCATCTGTCCATACGTGTCCTTTGTCCTCTATTCATGCACCTAGGCTCGTCAGTGAGTGTTTCTCTACTATCTTTTTCTTAGCTTCCATTATACCATGTTTGCTCTACTACTCAAAATGGGCTTACTCCCTTTGCGACTACTATACTCCCCCTTATCCTTGATGTTTCATTGGTTGCTACAGACCCCATTTGCATGTGAAACTTACTTAGAGTCTCGGGTATGCCCGGACTATAAAAGGGTGTCTTATGCATTTTGAAATCATCTTCCATTCTCCCTTTTACGACAGTCCTAAGCCTTCCGGACCCTCTTCTCTCTACCCAGCTCGTAGGCAAGAGATCCTACTGACATCAGCGACTTCGCATACGACTATCC
>JBBPTZ010001160.1:0-11278 GCA_038094315.1 Phylloporus cf. tubipes
TCATACAATCAAAGATACACATGTAAATAGTATGTCTGAGTTTGAAAAGTATCACATATTTTCTCACACCACCCAAATTCTTTCCCACCACCATTAAAAAGCATTTTCTACTAATTAGCCTTGTTATAACAGAACATCTGAGATTATGAATGGTGTCTGAGTCTCAAAGCCACATATTAAACATATTTCACTCAGTCATAGCCTTAATAGTCAGCTTCTTAGTCTGATATGTGTGTAATCTGGATTATTACCACATTTAAAAATCATAGGAGGAGAATTGGAACTGTAATATTGTAGAATATTGAATGGTATATAAATCATATTATATTTGGATATGTTCTTATACATCTTGTTAACTATTTTCATATCAATCCAGACCTTCTTAGTAGCCATATAGCCTTATATAATTCTACAATTACAATTAATCTAGTAGTGTATTTTATCTCCTTATTACTAAGCTTTACAATTGCCATTTTCCATAGCAAATTCAAGTCCATATGACCTTAGGTTGTTAGCTGAAGTGATATTAACACTAGTTAATCTGAAATAGATCAGTTAATTGATATAAAAATAAACTAGTATAAATGATCTTTAACTATGTAGATTGTGTCCTTGACACTGACTTCCCCCTTGATTGCCTGACCAGGGCACATGGCCACACCCTCACACTTGAATCCTTCCTCACTTACACCTTGTCCATTAGCAAAGATTCCCCCATCCACAACCTAGCCTTGGCTGTATCTGTAACCCAAACCAACCTTGCGCAATTCAAGGATCACCTCATCACCACCCTCAATTAGTTGTTTATGATTAATCTTTGCTGTGACATAGACCAGGTCCTACAGGCCAGAGCTAGAACCTCCACTATTCACAGCATCTCTTCACCCCCTAGCATCTCCCTTCCAGTCCACCTCTGATGCCCCCAAACCCCAAACTCTTCCACACCCTCTACCTCCTCTGACCCCCTCATCCACAGGGAACTCACCACCATTGTTGCTGCTGAACAAGAGCACCACCTCCAGGCAGAGCTCCCCACCCTCATAAGGGTCCGACAGGACCCCATACTTTCCTGACACCACACTTACTTCAAAGATACCTGCTTTTTATGTCACTGCCTCAGCCACATCAGAAAAAACTGCCATGAATACCAATGCCCCCATTGTCTCAACTGGGCCCCTGGTCACATTCAGAGCCAATGTCAGATCAAATGTCACTCCTTCAGACATTCCCTCAAGTCATTGTTCTCCTCTTCCTGCCACCAATCCTGTCACACTTTTCTTGATTCTATCCTCCCTGCAGACTATGAACCATCTAACACCAGAGCCACCATTTCCCCCTTTGCTTTCCTACCAGAGCAAGGATTAACCTCCACTGAAATCCATAGGCTGTTAGGTCAGTAACCCCTACTCCCCCTTTTTGCTTCTCTGACCATGGCCAACAATGAGAATGATACTGCCAACCCCATCATGGACTATGGTAACTATCATAACTTCTATGATAATGATGCATGTGCCAACATGTGCAGATCCGCTGGTGTATGTGGCCTGGATGACTTTTAGTTGTCCTTGTGGCTACTTTGGACATAACAGAGGGGTAATGTTACAATTTGCCCCTTGTTTCCCTTTTCTTCCAGTTGAACTATCTTTTTCTTTTTCTATAATGACTCACTTTCCCACCCATCAGCTAACTTGCTCATTACTTGCTCATCATTGTTCCTTTTCCACTCTATGGCAATTTTCTTTTACTTCTTAGTCAGCTTCGCTCCACAATATTCCACATTGTCCCCTTCCTATCTCAACAATAGTTACCTTTTTCATTCTTGGTCTATGCACATTTCCCATTTGCTTAAATACCAGTTGCACAACCCCTTGTATCCTAAGCTAGTTCTTCTTGGCAATAGACCAAGTGATTTGCCTATCTTGAGTCCATCTCATTATTAGCCTAGCCTCACTCCTCAACCTCTTCCTTTGTCCTAGCAACCTTCATTCCTCCTCCTAGTCAGACCTGCATCTCTAGGATTATCCCTGTGTCCCATCAAGCCTATGCTTTAGTTAACATCATCTCACAACCCAAGGCTATGTTAGCCCCTGCCCAGATCTACTGTAATGTAACAATAGTGTTGTGCAGTGTCACTATCATTGTTGTTGTCAACTGTATGATGCCACTGTGTTGATGCATTGTTGTCATCATTAACACAGTGGTGGTCATACCACCATGCTGCTGATGCCATTGCCATCATTGTGGTAGTGCCGCCACATTAATATGTCATCATCAATGGTGTAGTGGTGGATGTACCACCATGCTGTTGATGTCATCATCAATGGTGTAGTGGTGGATGTACCACCATGCTGTTGATGTCATTACTGTTGGCATAGTGGAAGTGGGGGTGATTGCTCACCATGTTAACATGCTGTTGTCAGTATGGCCCACTTGCATGCTGCACTGTGTTGTTCCCATTGATGACACAGTGGAGGTTGGATAGAACATGTTTACCTTGTTGATGCAGTGGTAGTGGCATGGTCACTGGTTGTATCTTTATGTGACACTGTGACAACTGTAGCACCCTGTACAGAGCTCTACAGAGCCTCACAGCTTAGGGTCAGTTTGGAAATAAAGGATGTCATCATCAACAGTGATGGGCAGTTATATTAAAGATTTACTCTGCTTGTAGACTTCAAGTGGGGATTCAGACATTGAATGGTTACTGAGTCCCCACCAAACATTTCAGGTGTAATCAAAAAGTTTGTAGCATCTCTAAAACACAAATTCAGTGGTGCAAGAGTGGTGATTTGTAATCTGTAGCATTTGGTAGTTTTGGCCTGGTGAATTTTAAAGTTTGATGGAACTGTACAGTTGCTACTATAGTTGCTACTTTTGGATGGCCATGGATAAGGTGTGGGTTATGGGTGTGGGTAGCCTGGGTATGTGGGTAGTCTGGTGGTAACCCATACCCATACCCCTGGTTACCCATATCCATGACCCATGGTGGGTACTTGGTACCCATGTCTTTCTCTACAGAGCAGCCTACATATAGTAGCCTGTTGTCATATGCTGTTTCATTACTGAGTCCAACTCTGGACTTCTGACCCAACTCCATGCCAACTCCAGGTGTTTTCCTCTGTCCTCTCATCACATAATCCTTAGATTCTTCTATATCTTCTTTTATTCACCCTTGTTTTTCTGTCTCTATTCTATATTAATCTCTTTTGTACTAGCTTTACAATCTGTTTCCTTTTAATAAGCCTGTGCTTTGCACAACTTGGATACTCCAGTACATTTATACTCTGTTTTACTAATATTTCATTTTGTGTTACTCATTATTTCCAATTCTCTAGTAACATTCTACCCTATTTTAGAAATCTGGTGCAGAATTCCACCACAACTCCATGCCCCATAGTTCCACCAAGGTTTCCCCATTTTCCCTCTTGTTAGGTTATGAACCATGCTTGTACCCTTTACTCAGAAAGACATTCCTCACCACTCTCAAGAAACATCTTTCTCTCTTTGACAAAGCTCACAATAAAGCCCTCACAGCACATGACTCAGCCTGTTGGATCATGACAGAAAGATCCACCTGACATTTCTCTCCCTGGAAGGTCAAAGATAAGGTCTGGTTAGAGGCCTCCAATCTCCACATCATATACCCCTCTAGAAAGTTAGCACCCAAACACCTGGGACCCTTCAAAATCTCTCAGGTACTATCACTGCTAGTCTACCACCTCTGCCTGCCACCCACATGGAAAATACATGACATCTTCCATGCCTCCCTCCTCTCACCCTATCATGAAACTCCCACCTTCAGTCCAAACTTCTTCCTACTGCCACCAGATCTAGTTGGATCAGAAGAAAAGTACAAGGTAGAAAAGATTATGTCTCATTGGAGTGCACCAAGACACCACAAGTACCTGACCACATGGAAAGGCTATTCCTCATTGGAAAACACCTGGGAACCCAAGTCCAATCTCCACCATGCTCCCAACATCCTCTCTGCTTATAAATGCTCTCAAAACCTCACCTAACCAACACCCTCCTCACCCACCACCATCACATGCCCATTCAATATGTCCTCTTCCTCATCCACCTTGTCCATCTTGTCCAGCCCTGTCTCTTCCATCTGCCTTTGCCCCATCTTTGTTTTGTCTTTCCCTTCAACACCCCCTGGTCACATTTGCAGGTACTACCCAGCCCCTGATCTTTCCAGCCAGAAACAAGGGAAGCACTTTGTCAATAGGCAGTTGATGTTGTTTGATGAACTCTGGTCATTGTAAACCTCATTGCATCCACTCCTCCCATCATTCTGATGAATTTCCACTCACTTCTACATCACTCCCATGTCATCCATCACTCTAATGAACTGCCACTCTCTTTCTATGACTTGTGCTCACCACCCAATCTTATTATTGAATCCACTGATCTGATGATCTCTCACCATCCATTCCATGGATTGCCTATCACTTTTACCCATCTATCCTACCCTCCATCCTCTGCATATGATTTACTTTTCTCATTGATCCATCTGTTTGATTCCTTAGAACTCTTGTTTTCTTCCTTGGACATCTCATCCTCATCCTTATCACCATTCTCATATCCTCTGGTGACCATTCCATGGTCTGAATACTCCATCTAGGGTGCTCTCATCAAGTTATGGTCTGTGATCCAGACTTCATTCTTGATTATTCACATACAATGTAGAGTTTTGATTGAGCCTGGGTCTTAATTGTATGAAGTGGGTAATGTTACAATTTTCCTCCTTTTCCCTGCTGCCTCCTATTTTCCTCTCTACTCCTGGTGCACTACCAGACTTTCACACTTGCATAGATTCTCCTGCACTCTCTATTTTCCTTTGAGTATGTATCTCCTCATTGTCACTTTGTCCTCTTGACTTTGTAGTTAGTCTATGATATCAACTCATCTTTCACCCCACAGCCCCTGTATCTCTAGTACTATACATCTTCACCCACTAACTTCTTCTCAAGATCCTCACTAACTTTTGTACTCGTTCACTTGTACCTCTAGTTAGTATAGTACTGGCTACACTTGTACTAGTCTCATTCTTATTCACACAATACTAGTGTCATATCTTGAACCACTACCTTCAGATCTCTCTTAGCCTCTGCACACTATTGAGTTGCTCTATGTGTTTCAAGGCCTTCCCCTTGTGAACCCCCTTTGCTATCTTCAAGAAATCCTTCAGCTTGAACGTTGGCCACTCCCATCATTCCAGATCTCCTTTGTGATGCTTCACATAACAGTTGGGGTACAAGGATGGAAGGACAATGTGGTCAAGTGAGATCATTGTTTAGCAATCTGGGAGGCATGGTTCTTCTTCCACACAAAAAGGTCAATTTTATCATACTAGATGGAGATGATAATGGGAAATGTGTCAAGAGAGCACATATGGTCCATGAGCCAGGAGGGGATACCTGCTTGGAGGTATGTGACTATAGTAGAGGCATGGGTAGTTTCATCAAGTTCAGCCTCAATGACTTTAAGTTTAAACTGAGAAAGATATTTGGGAAGAAACAAGTCATTCTATACTCTGATATTAGCCAACCAGGTAATGGCTTCAGCTTGAACATTGGAGCTTTTGAAGGCTTTTTTGAAGTCTGCAATGAAGTCTTTGACAGTTCCAAAGGATCTGGTGGTGATTGTTACACTTGACCCAGGTAGGGGCAAGCGTAGTCTTGGATAATGAGTCAATGTCTACTGAAGCGTACACTTGATGGGACACGAGGTGCCTAGAGGCATAGGCCTGACTAGAGTTGGCAAGGGGTTGGGCTTAAGAGAAGATACAGAGACCGCTAGGTGAACATCAAAATGAACTCAAAGTAAATGAACTGCTTGGTGTATTGCCAAGAAGAAATAGCTTAGAGTATACAGGTGTGTGTGACTGGTTTTTAAGTGAAAGAGAAGAGTGCACAGACCAAGGATAAGAAAGGAAACTATCGTCAAGATAGGAAAGGAACAACATAGAATGTTGTCAAAGAAAAGTGACTAAGCAAGAGGGAAAAGTGCTATAGGCTGGTAGGAAACAATGACTAGAAAATGATGAGTAAGGTCAGCCAATGTATGTGGAGTTAGTCATCATAGAGGAAAAGAAAATGATGTCCATGAGAAAGGGAAAAAAGAAATGGGTAAATCATAATAGTGATGGCTTTCTGGGTGTGAACAGAGGCTCAGATAAGGGTGGTTTCTTTTTTCATGTAAAATAAAGCAAACCTAATCTGTTTGTCATCATTGTCATAGACTTTCTTATTGATGAGGTATAGGTGAAAGGTGAGCCATTGAGTGGCTTTGAATAGTGATCTGTCATATTTCTTGGGGGTTTCGACACAAAGTTTGGTGGGTTTGGAGGAGGACATTGGAGTGGGCAGGCAGGAGAATGTGCAAGGTCTGAGGGGAAATGGTGGTTGGCTGGAGACAGGAGTGGGCAATGGCAGGGTTGGGCTCCTTGGGATAACAGTACTAGCAGAGAGCTGGTGTGCAAGGTTTCATCCAAGGCAGACAGTTTCTAAGGTGGGGGATGGAGGTTCTGTGTCAATGGAGTGGGCTTCCTTGAAGTCAGTAGAGGAGCTCAAGGACTCAGGGTGGGTCTGTGGTTCTCTGTAAAATAGTTGATAGGCTCCCCAAAAGTGGGGATTTTGATGTGGTGGGCAGAAAATGGTGGAGAGGCACTACACAATGGTAGGCAATATTTGCCAAGCTAGTTCTTTTGTTACATTAGACAGGCAGGGGCTAACATAGCCTTGGATTATGAGACAATATTGACCAAAGTATAGGCTTGATGGGACACAGGAATAATCTTAGAGACACAAGTCTGACTAGGAGAAGGAATAAAGGTTGCTAGGACAAAGGAAGAGGTTGAGGAGTGAGGCTAGGCTAATAATAAGATGGACTCAAGATAGGCAGATCACTTGGTGTATTGCCAAGAAGAACTAGCTTAGGATACAAGGGGTTGTGGAACCAGTATTTAAGCAAATGGAAAATATGCACAGACCAAGGATAAAAAGGTAACTATTGTTGAGATAGGAAGGGGACAATGTGGAACATTGTGGAATGAAGCTGACTAAGAAGTAAAAGAAAATTGCCATAGAATGGAAAAGAAACTGTTATGATTTTTTCTTTTTCCCTTACACTTGTCCTCCCTATACATCCTAGCCCATCCCAGCAATATGTTGGATGCTCTTTCCTTTCAGCCAGCTATAGCTATACCCATTTTCCCTATCAACCTATAACCATTTGCACAGTAACCGGCTTCTTTCCATTTGCTCCCATTTATCTCTTATTTCAGATACTTTGTTATGAATGTTCCACAACATTCCATGACCTTCCTTTTCCACTTACATAATCTTCATTTTCACTTACTATTTAAACCCACCATTCATGTACCACTACTTCTCATGTTTGTCTTTCTTGAACTACCATCTGAATCCAAGCACCTCTTTGCCTCCGCCTCTTAGCTGTGCTAGGGCTTCATCTCTCTAAATCTTAGGTCTTCTTTTGATAGACCTCTATGCTGCTTCGACTGTCATCATTGTGCAACACCCCTTGTCCTTCGAATCCTTGATACCACCTCAGATTATCCAAGTTGCTCTGCATATTGCAACCAACTCCTCATTGCTAGGAAAGCCCTAGGATCCTCATCCCCTCCATCCTCACCCCTCACCCCTCACACTCAGACTTTAGATCTCTCAAGACTACAATAGCCCCTACCTGGTCCTATCATAACAGGAATGATGATGAGCAAGTGATGAGTAAGTCAGCTGATGGGTGGGAAAGGAGTCATCATAGAAAAAGAGAAAGATAGTCCAATTGGAAGAAAAGGGTGACAAGGGGTGAATCATAACAACTATCACCATGATGGCCATGATGATGTGATGGCAATGACAATAACAACAATGATCTGCTACCACTACGACATAATGAAAATGACAACACAGCATAATGCCACCATATCAATTTCATTGGCCTTGCAATGGCATTACTATGATGGCCAGGACATGCCACAACCACCACCACATTGACAACAACAGCAACACAGTGACATTGATCACCACACAGTCAACAATAATGCTATGACACTATTGCCATATCAATGTTGGCAGCATCATGATAGCACAATCATCATGGCCACAGTGATGTGATGATGACTACAATGGCCATGACATGCCATGAACACCATCATATCAGGGATGTCAACAACATGGCATAATACCACCACCTTTTGACATGATGATGATGACACAGCACTACCACCACATGTTGGATGGGCATCCTGTCCAGCTCCCACTGTGTTGTTGATGAGAATGATATGGTGCAGTGGCAGCAACCACACCACCCCTACCACTGCTTCAACAACAATGGCAGTGACAACATAGTGATACCACCAAACATCCAATGGCAACAGTGACAGCACAGTGGTACAACCACCACTGCAAACCTGTACCCACCATATGAGTGTGGGTATTTTGCTAGGTATGGATGTGGATACTAGCTTGGATACCTGGGGGTATACCCATGCTCAGCCCTATGACAGAGAGGTGGTGTTTCCTGATGGGTGGGATGCCATTGATAAGTAGTATAGTAGTCTACTATGTGTACCAGTCTCCCATGTGTACCCTTGGATCAACCCACTGTGGATCAATACCCAAGTACCCATTTGTGTACCCATGAAACATAAGACCCATGGGTTGGTGGGTATGGGTAAGTGGTGGGTATGGGTTGGTACTGTGGTATCCATGGGTTTACCCATGTCTCTCTCTACTGCTCTGTCAAACAAGAAAAAAAATCTGAGGCTAAGATCTCTTCATTAAAGGGGAAAAATCAAAAGGACAAATTAAAGTCCTCTGGCTGGTACTGGGCCATTTATATACTACCAGAGTATGTACAGTACATGTGTTTATACCAAATCTACCAATACACTACTGTATAAATCCATGACATGCATATATATGGTGTATGCATCAACATATGCAAATAGCCATAGGGCTGTAAGAAATGGAAGTGAAAGCATGGGCATATGGTGTATGCATGCATCAAGGAAAGAAGAAGCATAACATGTGTGCAACACATAAATCAGAAGAAATGAAAGCATAGAAGCATACCATGAGGATATTGCATGGATTAAAAAGATACATGAGGCATAGAAGCACATAGCCAAGTGGCCACATATTGGAAGATGCTGCCTCTGCATGTAAAAGCTATGACTAGCACAGGGGCAAAGTTTGAAGATAATTTAAGAGGTGATCATGATAAGATAGCATCACATGTCTGATAAGATAAGATAAGAAATCAAAAAGAAAAGTTCTAAGTCCACACACTTAGCATCCATTACAGCTGCTTATCTTACTATTATTTAATTTGTACTCTAGGTAGAATTTCCATTTCTTGGTGTGCCAAGAAAAAAATGATGTAGAGAGGTAGTGTTTGAACTTTTTGGGTGTGCTGAGAAAAAAAGGAATGTGGAAATAAATGTGCATAATTAATGCCATAGATGTGGCATATCTACAATATAGTATGTTTTGAGCAATAAATCAACTTAAAAACAAAGATAATGTTATGCTTGACCTGGGTAAGGGCGAGTGTAGCCTTGTGAAGTTGGCTGAAGTGTGTTACAGTTGTATTATTGCACACTTTAGTTTTTCTCTTCTCTTTCGCTTACTCCGATCCTGGCCCCTGCTGGGAACACTACTTGTTTGTCATATCACTGACCCAACAGTGCCTTTACCCTGCTTTCTGGCCTAATGCCATTTCTTCAGATCCTACCGGACCAGGCCCTGGACTTGTTCCTTGACTTTCTCATACATTCTATGGACAGCTTCTCTCCTCTGCCATTTCTCTCACAACAGTGTTGTCTTCCCACCTCCTTCTCATTGACTCATATGTATTGACCAATCTGCAATAGTTCTGTCCACTTCTATCAGATTCTATTGCTTACATATGACAGAGTACTTATACCACCATTGCATGTACTCTAGCCCCATTCTTGATCTGCGCAATACTAGCATCGTATTTTGAACTATTCCCCTAGACTTCTATTAGCCTTTGCACACTACAGAAGTGCTCTGTGTGTTCTAAGGTAAAGACCCTTTATGAACCCCCTTTGCTCACCTTCAGACATCGGCCTTCCCCATCGTCATTACCTTCAAATTGAACATTGGCTACTCCCATCATTCCAGATCTTGTTTGTGATGCTCCACGTAACAAAAGATCAAGAATCTCCCCCTGTCTCTCCTATTTACAGAGTAGGACTGCCCCACCCTTGTCACCATAGCACACCTCTTGAGAACCCCTCGCTTTTGCCCTTTGCAGTTGGATGACGAAACCCAGGCACCCATACCAGAGTACATCTCTTGTCACCATCGACCTCTGCCCACAGGCCTTCCCCTGTTCGTGCGACCCATTCCCTCACCCATCATACCATTGCCCCCTCGTACCCCTAGTCCCATCACTGTCACTCCACCTCAGTCACCTATATCATCCACCACTGAACTCAAAGCAGCCCTCCCTGCTGACATCTCTAGAGAACCTGCCAACACCATGCATTGGATGAAGGCCATGTATGCCTATTTTGCTATTAACCCCTCGCTTTACACCTCCGATGAATCCAAAGTTATGACAACCCTGAATAAAATAAGCAAAGGTCGAGGCGTATCCTTCTCCAAAATGTGGTATGACCTCATGGCCAACAACAACCTTGCCTCCTCTGAGAAGACCTTTGAGAAGCTGGCTGCGAACTTCCAGACCACCTTCTACCCCTTCGATATCAAAGCCACCTCCCACCATGAGCTTACCAGGCTCCAGCAGAAATCCTTCCGTATGACAGGAGGTGTCACAGATGACAGCTTCCAGAAATTCATCACTGACTTTCAGAACCTCATGTCTAAGGCTGGTATAACAGACCAGGAGACCCTCATCAACCTCTTCTCCCTCAGACTTGACCCCCACATCTCCATGCTCGCCATTGGTACCAAAAAGAACCCTACCACCATTGTGGGTTGGATTGCCAAGGCCAAGGACTTCCATACTCAGGTCTCCCACATGGATGCCATAGCCAAAGGACGCTCTGCTCCCTTGTTCTCTCATTACCGCCCAGCTGCTGACCCCAACGCCATGGATGTTGACACCATCCGTCTGAACAAGCTCACCCCCGCCAAACAAGCAAAATGCGTAAAGAAGAAACTTTGCTTCCGTTGCCACAAGGGAGGCCACAACACTGGAAATTGCCCCACCACGTTACACACCACCACACCCCCTACCCCTCATCATCCACAGAACA
>JBBPTZ010001161.1:0-11272 GCA_038094315.1 Phylloporus cf. tubipes
CATAATGGTGTAATCAGTAACTTCATATTACAAGTAGACCATAAAACTGATTACCATAATTCCATTCTGTGTAAAGGCTTCCTTTGCCCCTCTTGCAATGTCAACAGCCCATTTCTTGATAATATTATCATTTGGAAATTTGGAGTGGAAGTCTTCAAGCACGTTGACAATAGCACAAAGAGCAGGGCCTTGCTCATCAATGGACAATAGCCCATCTCCTGTAGTCCTGGCTTTCCATCCGAAGACAGCCTTGAATTGCTCATTCAATGCCCCTATCTCAGAGCCAGTCCGCTCGAGAAGGTCGGCATCAAGTTTGAAAGACAGGAAATTTTGATATTTCGAAATGACAGGGTCATGGAGTGGTATGGCCCCTGGTAATTGTTCAAGCAAATCCCGTAGATATGCAAGAAACTTTGGAAAGTCTGTGCGACTAATGGACTCTGGATTGGGAATTGTCATTGGACGGTTTGAGAATTGGTTCGCACAAGAAGATTGACTGCAACTTTTATTGGCGTCGGCTTCATTGTATTGCTGCAACGCCACTGTCAGAGCATGCTGCAAGCACCCCATACATGTACTAATTTATTCACATTTTTTAACAGTGCTCCAACAACAGGTAGTTTTTAACATGTTATTAACATGTTATTAACACCTATTATTCACATGTGTGTGGAAAGAACGATTTTTTAACAGTACCCTAGAGGGGAGTACATGCTGGAGCCTGTTGCGACGTTAGATCCAAGCATCAAAACAAAGAATATGTTTGCTACGTGTTTTGCGGCAAATTCAAGACAAAGCTGGGATATCCGGGCCATCCGAGCCCCTGTCATTGTGTACTCCCAAGCCCTCATTTCAGTTTCATTCTCGATCTCAAGATGAAGTAACTGACCTAGATGGGGACCTTAACTCAACATCATCTTCTGCAGTCAATTTGACACACATTGATCTGATTTGGCAGCTAGTTCAGTGGGAAGCTCTTGCAAGCTGTTCCTTTCCTTCACTATTCTGATCCCTATCCAAGCCAGGAAACGGTGGTTCCACCCCGTAGTAGCTTGTACAGTAAATTAATGGCAACCAGAGAAAAGGCTCGATCCTTCTTACTTTCAATCTCCGCGACATTTATGGTGCACGGGGTCCAACATGGGGATGCAAGTGAACTCCGTGCATGCCATTTAGCTCGAAAAAACAGTCAAGAAGGCAGAAGCCAGGAGAGGAGATGAACTGCTCGCCCAACTAGCTCGAGGCGTTCGACGACATACCGAGGAACAAGGACAATGGCCAGTTCTCTGAGCCAGAGCTGTGGTGTCCTCAACATTACAATTGGTTGAAGGACAACGGATATGCGCTTCGGCCTCGTTTAAGCCCGGGTTGGATACCTACTTGGCAGGGAACGAAGAAGAGTTGGTTGGTGTGTGAAGATGGCTGTGTGGCCAAGGTGTGTGGGTCTTGCCTTGTCGTTCGTTCGTTCGTTGAGAAACGGTCAGTACACTTCCAGGATTCTCTGTGCTACGTGTGCTTCGGATGGCGCTTTTGTTATGCTCAAGCTAGTCGACAGAAGGGACCACCCCCACGAAATTGGTATCGCACAATATTTATCCTCTCAAACGCTAGCCACGACCGCTAACCACTGTTCCGGTTTACGATGTATTACCCGTTCCTAATCAGGGGGGAAAAGACAATTATTGTCATGCCACTACTTCGAGATTTTAGATATCCTCCCTTTGGTTCTTTCGGAGAGGCGGTCGAATGCTTTAGGTAACTATTTGAAGTATGCTGTCGTGCGTTTAAACTACCACGCGATTATTGCTAGGGCCTCCATTTTACGCACAAGCATCGTGTCGCACATCGGTAAGTACTCTCACTATTACTTTGGAGTTTGTCTGTTGATCGACTTTTCCCTAAACGATTGTTCATCCCGAAACATCATGATGGACCCGAGTTGTCTCTACATCGGTCCATTTCATCCTGCTCGTCCTTTGATGAAGCGAGACTTTTCAGGATATGCACGCCACAAAACTCGGACCGAACAGTCTCTAAAGTATTTCTTGATCGATTTTGGCTTGTCTCGCCGTTATGATGATTCTGTTGCCCAACCTATGGAAGTTCCGACAAGGAAGTCCCAGAATTCCAGAATTCCAATGCTCCTTGCGATCCTTTTTTCCCTACTGACGTCTTCTACATCGGCAACACCATCCGGAAGCAATTTGTCGAGGTATGTCGTGTCATCCCACACCACATACATGTTGCTTGAGGGACCTCAGTCGAAACTTGGGTTTGACTTCATGCGACCTCTAATAACCGACATGGTTCAGATGGACCCTTCAAAGTGTCCTACCATGGTGAAGTTGTTCAGCGGTTTGGCGCCATCAGAGCTGGTCTCAGCAAGTGGAAACTGCGCTCTCGCGTTATGGACAAGGGAAAGAACGCGTGCCATAACGTTACTCGTGGTACCGCTCATTGGATGCGCCAAATTGGATTCACGACGCGGGGTATCCCGGCTATACCCACATCTTCGTGAAGGTCGCGTCCTTTTCGTAATACATACCTTTACTACCTATTTGTTAACGCCTGCTATGCGCATTCGACAGGTGTAAGGAACAGTTATCTGTCAGTAATGGCACCCTGAGGCAAATAACGAGTTTTGCAATGCTCTTATCCTGTCCAAGCTGCGTCGCTGGACTTTAAATGAAGTGCGTTCGCTGAGTGAAACAATCCTACCGCGTTCTCAGCTTTGAGGACTGCGTGCAAATGGCACCCGCTGAACTCCCGTTCAAGCGCTAGTTCGCATCTTAGCTTTCTCACCCTCGCTGCCATCTGGATTCTAAGATAGCTAGGCAGTGACAGGGGTCATATCACTGAATCGCTGGCTTACTATCCCCTACGGTTGCTTCGGCAGTCCCAGTTGGTTCGGCACTTTCTTAAAACACGGAATTCTGCTTGGGTACTTTGTTGTCCACAATGATAGACAGTGACTATAGGATATTCTGACCTCTTGGGAGCTTGAACAAACGCAATTGACGCAGAAATGAGCGAGATCGTTGAAATGGGCGTCGTCACGCTGAATAGTAACGCTGGTGTCACCTGCCGAGTCGGGCGTGGCTGAGTTTAAACATTGTTCAGCCTGCCGATTCTGTGCCGAGTCACCACATCGGAGGATGGCGCGGCTGCTTCGCCTTCGCAGGTCAAGTGGTGAAAGCAGCCGGCGCACAGGAAAGCATCGCGCAACCTCCGACCCGACATATCTCGCCACATGACATATGCAGTACATACAGTCATTTCTCGAATCAAGGCCTTGAGGCATCCCAAGTTGCATCGTCTTCTAATCTGGGTAGAGAACCACTACGACGTAGATCCTGGCATTTATTCATCATTACATCCCGAGAACCATAGCCATCTTGCTTAATCTCTAGAACTTTTCTAATAAACCAAGTGCCGAAACCATTGACCTCTCCGCACCGCTTAGCTGAGTTTGATTTTGGGCGACGTGACCATCCGTGACCATTTGTGTGGCGCCGAAGTTACTGACCGCCGAAGTAACCGTAGGGGATAGTATTCACCAATCGAAGACGCGTGCAGGAACGATAAAAAAGAAGGTAAATTACGGAATTTGCAATGGATAAGGACAGGTTTGTTGGTGCAGGGATACGGTCCCTTGGGCCTCCTTCACCACTTCCGGTCGTCTTGTAATATATATTCCCACTCGCATCGCCTCGTTGACCGGTTGATGTCAACGATCCCACACGAACACAACGACCCCCCTGGGTCGCACGTGCTGCTGGTGAGCTAGATTTTACTTGCCTAGACTCCAACGACGAACTTAACGTGCCAACCAGACAGTAGTCATCGGAACGAGCGTGTCAAGATCGTGAGGTGAAAATGACTTTCCAGCGGGATGTGCCGCAATATCCTGTGCGAAACAGTACGCAAGCTTGTCGTCCGTGTCCACGAATCGCGAGCGCGAATTCCGACTGCTTAGGTTCTAACTCCCGTCAGAGCGGCGGGATCGAACGGTTCGATCAGCGAGCCTGTCGGGTCTGAATTCAGGATGGTAATTCTCTGCGGAACTCGTTGTTCAAGGTTGCCGGTAAGTACATACTTTTTCTGCGCTTGGATACGACCAATCGCGGCTTTCCAAAGTCCTCGTCCCCTACGAGCGAGAAACAAATTTCCAAAACCCCAGTAAAGTGGATGTGCTAGGTGTGTCTAATGGTGCTCACCAAAATATTTTATTCCCTTCAGTGAAACTTTTTACAATACGTCTTCCCCGACCAGTTCAATATCCCATAGGAACCTTTTCTTTCCTTGCGGGGAACACTCGATCTACAGTCTATCTGACTGTTCAGGGTCTCAGCTGCCTTGTGAGCAGATCAGGACCTGCTTTCCGGGGAATTGGAATTGTTCGACGTAGCTTTCGACGTGCACGAGCCATGGTCAGAGAAATGTTCGGATCTGGCCGCACAGAATTCGCGCTTCATTTTCTGTTTCCCCCTCAAACCATGATTCATATCTGACGGAGCGATTGCAAGAGCCTGAGGTTGTCTAGGCCGAAGAACCGTACAAAGATTTCACAAAGAAGGTCGCGACTTACCAAGCCACATGGATACTCCACAAAGCTGCCCACTTGCTTGTGAACCGAAAAGCGTATCGGTCGAGGTGGAGGAACGTCGTTCCAAGACGCCGCCTACCAGCGTTACGGAGTCCTTTGGTGAACGTCCGAGGCCTCTATCTCTGAAATGTGTTTCGCTGACGAATATGTCGAAAGAACAATAGCAAACATATTTCCGCTGATACGTCCGTGGTCAAGAAACCTGTGGTTTGGCAGCCCGTCTCGCATTTTCCCTTCGTACCGTCCCCACGACAGGTTTTGAATGGCCCCCGTGACTTCCGCCGGCTTCACACGCATCGACGTGATGTAATCGGATCACACCCCAAACGTTCTCGCCAACGACCGTGTACGCTGAATGTAGCAACATCAAAAGACCATTGCCGCCGCATCTCTTCACGGTTCCTTTATAGGTCTTACCCACTGACATGGATCTCCAGCCCAAGACACCGCGTTCCTGTACCGCCACCGCCCACAATTACAATCATTAGTGACGTGAAACAGGAGACGATCTGTATCATGACTGTGCACGCAACGGTAATCATCTGACGTGTCAGGCATTGTTCGTGTTGGATACCCTGGATCCACGGAGCTAGGCGACTGCTTCGCTGGCAAACAAAAAAAAACATGTCGAGATCAACATTCGAAAGTCGATGTTCCTGTTCAGCGCACGAAGCACCAAAACTCGAACTCATTCGGGATACCACAAATACTCCAATTCTTCCAACTTGGGACGGGATCAGTTGTGGTATACAAGCATGGCCCAAGTAAAGCCGGCAAAGTCATTAGAACCTAACGGCGTGTAGTGGGGGCAATCAGGAGTAAAGCACCCGACATGCCAGTTCGAAGCCAAGGAAGGTGGCTCCATTTGCAAATGGTGAACTGTCAATCGCCTAATGTCAGCCGGTTGACGTAGTACAGTGCGGAGGTTTCACCCACCGGATAAGTGTGGGAGTGAGCCCACGCGTGAAGGCAGCGATCCCTTCCGTCCGCCAGACTTTCCGCACGCAATCACGCGCAGACGCGTATTTTTGACCAGTGGATAGACTGAACCCGTCTGTCTGCATTCGAGATTTAATCATGTCTATGGGATATATTACCGCCCACAGCTACGAAGAAAGCGATCAGTCAAGTATGACATGTCGAGGAGGGGGCTCACCGCGTAACCCGCAGTAGCGCCGTAGAGGACGGAGTTTAGAGGGCTTATCTGCTCGCGGCGGATGCCCTTTTGTGACATTTCGCGTTGAACGAGTTTCTCATACACCATGAAATAGACTCCATAACCGGAAGCTTCACGGAGGAAGGTGACGCATTGGCCCTTGAAGATGCCGCGAATCCCATGTTGCGAGTATATCTTCTTGATGGCATCAAAGGGACCGTTGTACATTGGATTCGTGTTAGATTGAGTTTGTAAGCCTGAAACATCGCATGAGATGGTTAAGCGGGCCGATCGTTCAAACACGTACGGATTCTAATGTGCTCGACTGGACCGGAGACGAAGCCGTTCGCAAGACCAGCAGCGACACCTGCAGTAAACAGTTGACTCGCCCCGAGGATTTTTCCACCTTTTCCACCTTTTCCGTTAGCTAGATTGTATTCCGCGAAAGCTCTCTTTGTGTATTCTAATGCGCCGAACTGTATGGAGACACAAAGTCCGATACCTAATAAAGGCGTGAGCGTGCCCTGAAAGGCCTGTCAGACATCTCTTTGTTCCACTCGAGACCAGTCTGACCTTGTAGAACGCCAACGGCCCCTCGTTCTTCAGGATCCCACCGGCACAATGGAGCATGCCAGTGTAGGTGCCTTTGGCTGACGTTTGCATGCGCTACACATGGAAAGTTGACGTAGTGTTACCGCGAAGACGTTTATGAACTGACCACTTTCACGATATCAAAGGGTTGTCCAACGAGCACCTGTCTCGGCCGAAGAAAATTCTGCGTCTGCATCCACCCGCGAGACATGTCATGTTCTGCTCACCTGAGCGATTCCACCCGCAGTTCCAGCGGTGAGATCCTTGATGGTATTGCTTGCCATGTCGACGTTTGGTATTCTCTCAAGCCAAGACTTGAACCGGAACACGACGCGGGCAAACCCATGACTCTTTATCGCGAGTTTCGCGGATGTTGAAAATCGCTTTCAACCTATTATGTAAGGGATATTACAATCTATAATCACGTGATCTGACTTTGCTTGTTCTGCCTGGGCACTCTGATCGGACGACCGACGGGTACAATCTTTTAAACTGACAACAGATGGCAGAAATTATCGCAGAAAAGGCTGTTGGGAACAACGCGACGGCGCCAGTCATTGACGCGAGAAACGTAGGAGAAGATGGCGCTGATGTCGAGGAAGAGGAGGAAGACGAGGAGGAAGACGATGAAGAAGCAGAGGAGATCGCGCGTCGTCTAAAGGAACAGCTTTGGGCCGACATCAACAAGGCGCAGGCCGCGCAAGCCACGCCTGGACTAGTCGCACAACCCCCTGCATCTCACGTCACGGTCCTTCCGAGCGAACGCCCCGTCTCTGGCCCCGAGGCCGTTCTGTTAAAGAAGCAGGGCGCGGCATTGCAGACTATGAAGGACATTCTTGCCATCACGGCCAACGACAAACTTGCCTGCTCTACGCTCGCATCCACGCTCGTTCCGGGGACAAACAATGACAACGTCTTGAACATCCTGAACCTGGTCGTTCGCGCCGGGTCTATACAAAAAGAGCTCGCCAAGTCATTGACGCCCGTCCTAGTATCGTTGGCCCGCTCCGACACGCTCTTCGCGACGATGCGCCATTCAAATGCGCCTGCGATCCAACTTGACAAGGGGAAGCGCAAACGCGACGAGAACGAAGAGGAAGAACGGCAAAACGACGGGCGTTGCTTCAAACGACCCAATATCGTATGTGATGACCTCCAACGGCAAATAACCGAAGCTGTCAAAATTGTCTCCACAGCTCTCACCACCCACTCTCCGACGAATGGTTCCCTTGATCCGTCCGTCATCTCTTCCGTCCAGTTGCACCTTCATCAACTGTTCCTTTTTTCCATGACATCATCTGCGGGAGGTGGACCGGAAATGAATGCGTTACAAGAGATTGGCGGTTTGATTCAAGTTCTTGGCGTCCTCAGTGGGATTCAGATTGGTCCTACAGCAACGCCGAACCACCACGCTATCCAGCAGATGCCAGGATCCGCCCCCCACTCTTCCCACCCCTGGACTCCGCAAGGCACCCATTCCAATCCTCCTGTTCCGTTCCATGACATTGGCACCGCCGTCTACCCTTGTCTCGTACCCGGTTGCCGCAAGATATTCGCCAGGCTCTACAGTCTACGAGCACACCAGCGTGTTCACGCGGTGCACCGCCCTTTCCGTTGCGCCGGCTGTCCCGCGTCGTTTGCGCGTAACCATGACCTCAAACGGCATGCGAAACTGCACGAGAAAAAAGCCTGGCAATGTGCTGGCTGCGACAAGATGTTTTCGCGCCGGGATGCGATCAAGCGACATAAAAATAGCAGTGCTGCGCGTGGCGGCAAGGGAGAAATGTGTGTCAGTGCTGCGATCCGGGAGGTGGTGTTGGATAAAGAAGGCGACGGGGACGTGGTGCGGGAGGGTCGACGCACGCGGATGTGGGCCGACATCGTCGCGGGCAGTGCGACCGTGACGGCATACCCTGGCCACGGAGACGATGGACGAACAGAGGAAGGCGAGGTGCAGAGTGATGTCATCCGACAGATGCAAGCCGCAGTACTCAGCCTCCACGCAACGTTGCAGGGACACGTGTCGTCTGCGCTCGGCACTGATCACGCGGCACCGCCATTGCATCTCGACCCGACGGGCGGGCAAGCGACGTTGGCGAGCGTCATTGCGCGCGCGCAGATGCAGAGTTTGGCGCTTCCATTTCAGACTCAGGGTGTGGACCCTGCTGGCGAGCGGGTGCACCCTGAGGGGTCTTCCCACTCCAGTAACGAACCGCCCATGACGGTTGATGCTGTTCGGTCCGTTGCGGCGCGACCTGAGGGCGCGGGTACCGCACCCCAACTGTCTCTTTATGGTCTGTCGGAAGAGCAGACCAAACTGCTCGAGCAAGCTATTGCAAACGCCGCATCAGCTGCGCAGGCACAAGCTGAAGCTGAAGCTGCCTTGGAGGAGGAAGACGAAGAAAACGAGGACGACATTGACGAGTCACACGACGTGGACGAAACGTAAAAAAACCCCAGCGATCCCATCTATGTCCTTTGGGAACGTCGTATTCAACGCCCTAACATCATATGTATCGCGTCATTTTATACAAGGTCCAATTCGAAGCATGTCGCTCGGCCGCCGTCAAAGGCAAACCCATGTTGTACAGTAACTGTAGTAGTCTGGTGGTATCGATCGAACCAAATGTCAACTATTTACATTGAATACGAAACTGGCAATGTGGGCGATCGGTGAGCGCTCGAATGGTGACAGTGCGAGAAATGCGAGCCCACCTCGAGACATTTTTGCTACATGCAGTGAATTATAAAGCTACATCTTGCTGCCAGGACGCCGGGGGGGCCTCGGTGCTGAATACTGTTCTCTCCGCTTCGCCTCTGCCTGCCGCCATATATCCTGGTTCTTAGGGCACTCGCGCTGCCACGCCTCTGCGATCGCTTGCGTAGGTGTGATGGCGGACTCGTGGAAACGGCCCGGGTGTGCTCTATTCCCGTCTGGTTTGGGGCGGGGTACGTCGGACGTCATCGCATAGCTAGAGGGGGGACGAGGAAACATACGCATGATCAGAAACGTTTTCAAAAAGGCGAACAAGGACCGACGTGAACAGAAATGGGCGTACGGCAAGTTCAAGGTTCATGCGGTGGGTATAGGGCAGGGACCGAGGGACGCCTCTTTATACAAGGTTTGAGTCGAACGCGGACAAATCTTATTCTCTTACATTTAAAAAAGACCCCTCCTCTGAATGCCGGGATCGCAAGGGCCGTGTCGTCCATGGGTGCTTCGAGAGAGGGGAAAAATAAAGCCACCATTGTGTGCGGTCCTATTAAGGAAAGTTGAAGGATTGCGGCAAGAGAAATCCGGTTCAAGATCAAGTGTGCGTCTTCTGCGCTGGAACTTGGGGTCCCATCCCCCCTGCGACGGCAGGTCCTTTCAACCTTCGCGATAGGAATCCAGAAATGGGCAGCTGAACAAACGAATTGCCATAATTGGTAGTTTCAAGGGCGGTCGGGGGAACGTAACGGTGCATTCGAATTCGTTCCTTCGGTGACGCGTTAAATTCCTGATTGCAAGCGAAATAAATGCCCAAAGACATGTTATTTCTCCCTATTGTTGAGATGCGCCTGCGTACGTCCAACTCATGTCCAGGGAGGGGCTGGGCACTGGAGTATGGTGATGTGACGCGCACTGCCCCCCTTCGAGGTTATTATAGTGCGCATGGGAGAACGGATTTTGAAACCGTGGTTGGTGGCAACGGACGCTCGGATGAACTTGCGCGGGGAGACACGGAGAGACACGGATTCCGTCGAACCCAGCATTCCACAATGCGCCACGGCATCGGATTCGTATAGCACTTGAATGCGAGCCATATATGATCAAAGGTCCGCATGACCTCTGAAATGAAGCAAGAAGAAACCCCCCACGGCGCTTGTCTCACTGAGCCTTTGTTTCCTCGTTATGGGAAAGAACAATGTTCATGTCCAACTGAAATGTCTCGGATAAGGAAGCAAAGGGAACTGGATTGGCCCACTTCACCAACGTAAAGATCCATTTCCCTTTTTTTTCGCACAATGATGTGACGCCGAGTCCATGGACGGTGCCATCTCGACAATGTACGCGGGTTTGCACACGACATATTGAAGAAGATCCGAGATTCCTGTCCTAATTGATGGGAATGAGGGTGAATCTTTTTTACTACATGCCGGAAGGAAGTCGCAGCTGGACTGTGGGGTAAAAAAACAGGGCTCGCTCAGGTTTCCAAACTTGTTTTTCGTCCTCGCGGAGACCGCACGGGCCTGCTGACTACAACCAGCATGCAGGCCACACACACGCCTTTTTCTTCCATCGTCCTCGAACACGATGGCCGAAGAGTGAGTCTCACATACATATCGTTACAGGGGATTGACGATGTGGTGTCAAGTTTCGTGAATTTCATGGGTGGATCCCCGCTAAACCGTCTCTCGTGGTTACGACCCTCGCCAGTCTTTCTAAACGCCATCGTCGCATCTCCAACGACCCGGTGGATCCTATTCAAAAGCGGCACCCCGTTGCTCGCTACCAACCCCGACACGGAAAAACGCAATTTGGCGCTCTTGACGACCGACGACGTCAAGTCCTTGCTCGGCCCCGAACCCTACTTTGGTCAGGGCCAGAAACCGGGAGAGTCGAGCACGGAGGAGGCGCCCGAGCTTGAGGCTGCCCGGCTCCATGGTCCACGCGTCGTCTTCCTCGGTCTCGAAGAACGAGATCCGTCCACCGCTCCTGCGCTTCCCTCATCTGACTTTATAGATGGCGAAGTCGCCATCGCCAACATCCACGGTACCCCCTACTTTTCCGTCGACGTTGCCGATCTCGAAGAAGACAAGGTGGACGAGGTCGTTTCGAACGCGGCGCTGGCAAAGACGGACACGTTGGCGTTTACAGATCCGAGAACGGCGATGGGCGCCTTGGACGCGTTCTTTGCTGCCGTGTTTGCGAGTGC
>JBBPTZ010001162.1:0-11260 GCA_038094315.1 Phylloporus cf. tubipes
CACCTCTGTTTTTCTCTTTTCCTTTGCATACTCCGACCCCAGCCCTTGCTGGAAGCACTACTTATTTGTCGTATCACTGACCCAGCAGTGTCTCTATTCTACCTTCTGGCCTGATGCCATTCCTTCTGATCCTACCAGACCAGGCCCTGGACTTTCTCTTTAATTGTCATGTACATTTCCTATGGACAGCATTCTCTTCCAGCCATCTTTCTCATGATGGCCTTGTGTCCCCTTACCCTCTCACGTTACTCAGCTATATGTGTCATCTGCAGTCATTCTTTGCAAGTCCATAGCATTTCACTGCTTACGTACATTGTAGTATATATACCTTAGCTGCATATATCATACTCCTCATTCTTGATCTTCACAATACTAGCGTTGTATCCTGAACCACCCCTGGACCTCTATTAGCCTCTGCACGCTATTGAGTTGCTCTGTGTGTTCTAAGGTCACCCCTTATGAACCTTCTTCAATTACCTTTGGACGTCAGCCTCCTTTGTTGTCATTACCCTTGGATTAAATATTGGCTACTCCTGTTGTTCTGGATCTTGTTTGTGATGCTATGCATAACACAGTGAGTCAAGTGAGATGCATCATGACACTTCTGTCACCTATTGGCTAAGGACATCTGCTCCATCCCCCTTTCCAGTGAGAGTCATTTTGCTTCTTCACTTCTGCGCTGGCATAGTAGGCACAGTAATTTTAGTACCATCATCTAGGATATGGTCTCTGTCAGCTTCGTCTCCCTGCTTAGCAGGATCATTCTGCTCCATAATGTTGTTCAAGGGCAAGATAGGTGCAGTTGGATGTGTAGAACTTCCAAGGTATGGCCTGCTGCTTTCCTGTGGGTTGGTAACATGAGTGGCAGGATCAGGAAAGTGAGTGTGATAATGCTCGTTGTGAATATTGGACTGAGATGAAGTCAGATAGGAATTGCCTGAATGATGATGATGTGCCGACTCATGGTCTCATTGACTTTCCTGCTTGTCCTCTCAATGTCCTCATTTCTTGTGCGCCCTGTTCTCTCTAGATGCCTATGCTTCATCATGCTGTTGGTAAGGTTCCATTTCTCTACCATGTCATCCCATCTGCCCTTGCTTTTGTCCTCCTCCATCCTACTTCCTGAAATAACTAGCCCCTCAGGACCAACCACTTACCCTTAGAATCAAGTAAAGGGCCTTGGACAAATAGGGGAATCTTGCTAGTATTGGCTAGGAAACTCCAAGAGAACAAGACTAGGGAAAGTCCTAGTGCTTGTCCTTGGCCTTTATATACTAGTCTAGTGTTTACAACAGTGGATACTATATTTACAATATCTTACACTATCTGGCATGAGCAATCCACATGTATTCATAGGACTATTCTATGGAATGTGTTACGGTTGTGCTATTACGTTGATCTGTTTTTCTCTTCTCTTTTGCTTACTTTAACCCCAGCCCCTGCTGGGAACATTATTTCTTCGTAGTATCACTGACCCAGCAGTGTCTTTACCCTGCTTTCTGGCCTGATGCTGTTCCTTTGGATCCTACCGGACCAGGCCCTGGACTTGTTCCATGACTTTCTCGTATGTTCCTCAGACAGCTTCTCTCCTCTGCCGCTTCTCTCACAACAGTGTCGTCTTCCTGCTTCTTTCCCACTTACTCATACGTATTGACCAATCCACAGTAGTTCCATCCGATTCTACAGACTTCCCTTGCTTACATACATACGAGTATTTATACCAACACTGCATGTATCCTAGATTCTATTCTTGATCTACACAATATTAGCGTTGTTTCTTGAACCACCCCCGGACTTCTACTAGTCACTGCATGCTACAGAAGTGCTCTGAGTGTTCCAAAGTGATTCCTTGTGAACCCCCTTCACATACTTTGACCATTGGCCACTCCATCGACCATACCTTCAGACTGAGCCTCGGCTACTCCTGTCACTCCAGATCTTGTTTGCAATGCTATGTGTAACAAAATGAGGATATCCCTTGTATAGTCCTAGGATGTTGACTTGGATTGACTTGGATTGAATTGATATTGATAGGTTATAAGTCACATTACATTTTGTATTGTTATGACTTATTCTTTTCCTTTATGCTTGTCTCCTTTGTATCACCTAGTCTACCACAGTGACGTGTTGGATGCTCATTTCTTTCAGCCGGTTACTGTACCACTATATCCATCTTTCCTATTGCCCAATAGCCATTTGCATGATAACTGGCTTCTTTTCATTTGCTCATGCTTACCTCATATCACAGACACTTTGTCATGAATGTTCCACAACATTCTATAACCTTCCCTTCCTGCTTATGTAACCCTCTTTTTCACTTTCTATATAAACCTGCCTTTCATGTACAATAACACCTTATGCTTGTTTTTCTTGATTTACCACCTGGAATATAGGCCCCATTGTTTTGCCTTTTAGCTGTGCTGAGGCCTCATCTCCTCTTAGTTCCAAGCCTACTACTGAGTGGCTTCTGTGTTGCTTCAACCATTGTCGTTGTGCAACACTCTTTGTTCCTTGATACTTTAACATCCTTGAAGTTCCCTATCTCCCTGCATATCACAACAGACGTCTGTTACTAGGAATTTCCTAGGACCTCTCGCCCCTTCGCTCCCTTGTACTTCAGGTCTATCAAGACTATGATAGTCCCTACCTAGAGCCTATCGTAACATGCATGTCTTTAGTGAGTTATATAGTTGGGTGTATGTTTACATTGTAGGTGCATAAGGTATGTATCCATATGATGTTAGCAGGAATGCAGTAAGGTTTAGTAAGTCATTCATTTAAGGGACTGTGTGTTTAGTTATGAGGTTGAATAGGTTTGTATTGCCTTGTACTGCCTATGTGGATTGGCTGGATTGAATTTGATTGGACCAAATGGACTTACATTGACTTGCATTGACTGGATTGAATCTGATTGGACAGGATTGAAATAGTTAGACCAGATTGCATTGGACTGAATTATGTGACAATGGATTGAAGCATATTGACTATACTGTACTGGATTGAACCACATTAAACCACATTGAACTGCATTGGCTTAGGAAAAGGGGGAAACAAGATGATTGTAACATTTCCGATCCTTCCATCTAATAGCCCTGTCAAGGTAAATCTCGCCTAGATGCCACAGGTGGAGGTTCTTGGGTATCTCTTCCTGGCAATGGTTGTCTCCGAAGAAGAGAGTTGGGGGTGGTTCTGCAAATTGGCAAGGCTCCCAATATCTGTTAGAGCTGATTGATGAGAAGCAATACGGGTTATTGGGCTCAGAATTAAAGATGTGAGCAATGGTGTTGTACCCAAGTGGTTTTGGAAATGTGATCTAACTTGTGTCTACTTTGGTGTGGATCTGCAGGCTATATTCAAGGCAAAGTTTCAACTGTGCATGCAAAACATAGTGATGAGGGGCATTCTGTCCTTATTCATAGAAGATAAAGTTGTCCCCTTCATATATGATATGTTCAGGGGTAGAGCTAGGTGACTGACAAGACATGCTTGAACAACCATGGACAGGATGAGGGTGGGTGCCACAGTCAAATGAACAAGCCCTGCTATATACCTGGGGGTCATCTGAGGAAGGCATGCTTGGTCCACATGGTAAGTTCTCAATTTGTTTGATCTTGAGTAGTTCTAAGTATTTGGTTAGAGCAGATAAGTGTTCCACCCAGTCATACAGCAACCAAGTAATGTCACCCAACGTCCAACAGGCTTTAAATGTCATGGTACAACCACTTCCTTTGTGCAATAGGATTTAGTCAACTAACCACTCAGGTTGTTCTTCCCCAAAGTTAGCTACTTGGATTTCTAGCCTGCCTGGAAAGAGACAATTGTTGTTGGGCACATGGATTCTCAAGAGGGATAAATGAAAGACAGAGTGAATTCCTCTCTTTCTTATTTGGTCAGGCAAGTTCAAACAATATGAATTGTTGCTGTAGTCCTGATTGATACAATAAGGACTGATGTACTTAGAAATAAGTTTCTGTGCATGTCCCTTGGGCAATGTCATGTTCTTAGTGGACACATAAACAAGGTCATCCAGGATAAAGGGTGACTCCTGACATTTCCAATTGGCTGACCTGGTCTGCTTTATACATGTTTCTAGAACAGCATCATATGTATGTGGTTATTGTTACGATAGGCCCGGGTAGGGACTAGCGTAGCCTCGAAGGACCTGAAGGATCAAGCAAGGACGAAGGACGAGGGGCGAAGGGTCCTAGGGAATTCCTAGTGACGGACGACTGTCGCGATACGCAGGGAGTCGGGGGACCTCAAGGGCGTTGAGGTGACGAGGGACGAAGTGGTGTTGCGCAACGACGACGGTCGAAGCAACACAGAGGTCTTATCAGAAGAAGACCTAAGACTTAGAGAGACAAAGCCTTAGCACGGCTAAGGGGGCGAGACAAAGGGGCGCTTGGATTCAGGTGGAAGTACGAGAAAGACAAGCGTGAGAAGTATAAGTACAGGAACAACGGGTTTATATACTAAGAGAAAAGAAGATGACATAAGCAGGAAAAGGAAGGTCATGGAACGTGATGGAACGTTCATGACAAAGCGTCTGTGATAAGAGATAAGTGGAGCGAATGGGAATAGGCCGGTTAGCGTGCAAATGGCTATTGGAGGATAAGGGAAATGGATATAGGTTAACCGGCCGAAAGGGAATGAGCGTCCAACGCGTCGCTGGGATGGGCTAAGGAGTACAAGGAGACAAGTATCTAAGGAGAAAAGAAGGAATCGTAATAGTTATCACAGCTTGTTTCATCTGTTGTGTGAATACTCTGACACTAGGATACTCATCTTCCATGGGGTTATTCCACACAAAAGATCTTGGAATCCATCCAGAATTCAGAAAGAACAATGTGTATCCAGTGGTTTCTGATTGTAATGAGTTAATCGTGAACTTGATCATAGGCAACTTACTGACCCAATCTTTCTGATGCAGACCAATACAGGACCTTAGCATTTGGCTCACAGTCTGATTGGCTTGTTCTGTGGCTCCATCCATTTGTGGATGATATGCGCTCAATAACTTTTATTCAATATCAATAAGCTGCTTTAACCGTGTTCAAAAGGTGCTTGTGAATAATGAGTCTCAATTGCTGACAATTGATTTAGGTAACCTGTGATGCTTGTATACCTCAGCAAAGATCATCTCAACCACCTCCTTAGTGGTGTAATCCGTTCTGCTTGGTACAAGGTGGACCTGTTACTGTCATATGCTGCTTGCTACAAGTCCAACTCCAGTCTTTGCTCCTCAATTCCACACCAACTCTAGTATTATCCTCATATCCTTGGGTCATCTGACCCTCAGACCATTTCTATTACCCTTTTGTATATCCTTGTTTTTACTTACTCTGTTTGTACTAGTTCCATCTCTTGTTCTCCTCTGGGAGCTATGCTTCGCATAGCTCCAGTATTCCAGTATATCTTCTTTCCGTCTTACTCAGTCTTTAGTTCTGTATTACCAATATTTCCAATACTCTGGTAATAGTCTGTTCTGGCTTAGCAATCTGGTGTAACTCCAGAGTATATAAATTCTGTACTATTCACTATAGATACTCAGTTCAAATATCGATTTACAGTAACTACCTTCTGTTCTCCTACACTTGAGTTCCTAGACTCTCCTTTCTGATCTCTGACTCCAAGGACTGTGAGTACAAGGGCACAACACACACGTCCTGTGCCAAGAGTCTGTCATATGCCGCTTTCTACAAGTCCAACTCCGGTCTCCGCTCCTCAATTCCACACCAACTCCGGTGTGATTTCCCCTATCCTCTGGTCACCTGACCCTCAGACCATTTCCGTTCCTCTTTTGTACATCCTTGTTCTTACTTACTCCATTTGTATTAGTTTCGCTTCTTGTTCCTTCCGATAGACCTGTGCTTCGCACAGCTCCGGTACTCTGGTGTTTATGTTCCCATCTTACTCATTCCCTTGTTCCGCATTACTAACATTCGTAATACTCCAGTAACACTCCGTTCTGGCTTAGCAATCCGGTGTAACTCCGGAGTATATAAACCCTGTAAATTCATTGTAGATACTTCAGTTCGAATATCGATTTAACTACCTCCTGTCTTCCCGCACTTGAGTCTCTAAGACTCTCCTCTCTGACCTCCGACTCCGAGGACTGTGAGTACAAGGGCGTGACACATAAGTCCTGCACCAAGAGTCCTCGCCCCTCTCCGACTCGCTCCATACCCCTCAGTACCTCCGACCCTCCGAAACTCCGGACTCCCCCCCAGGAGGATCCGAGTTTAACAGAGTCCTCGCTCCTCTCCAACCTGCTCTGTACTCCCTTGGTACCTTTGACATCCCAAAACTCCAGACTTCCCCCAGAAGGATCCAAATTTAACAGTTACACTTGATCTGGGTAGGGGCAAGTGCAGTCTTGGACAATCAGTCAATGTCTGCCAAAGTGTAAGCTTGATGGGACATGGTGTGTCTAGTGGCATAGGCCTGACTAGAATTGGTGAGGAGTTTGGTTGAGGAGGAGATACAGATTTTGCTAGGTGCATTATGAGATTGACTTGAAGTGTTACACGTAACATCACAAGCAAGATCTGGAATGATAGGAGTGGCTGACGTTCAGTCCAAGGGTAACGATGATAAGGGAGGTCGATGTTCAAAGGCAAGTGAAGGGGGTTCATAAGGGAAAGGCCTTAGAACATTCAGAGCGACTCAATAGTGTGCAGAGACTAGGAGAGATCCAAAGGTGGTTCAAGATACAATGCTAGTATTGTGAAGATCAAGAATAGGGTTTACTGTACATGCAGCGACAGTATAAGTATCCTAGTGTACATAAGTGGTAGAAACTGATGGAAGTGGATGGAACTACTGTGGATTAACAAATACATATGAGTAAGGTGAGAAGAAGACAGGATGATAATGCCATTATGAGAGAAGTGGTGGAGGAGATAAGCTGTTCATGGAACATACATGAATATTATGGGGCAAGTCCAGGGCCTGGTCTTGTAGGATCCAAAAGAACAGTGTCAGGCCAGAAGGTGGGATAAAGACACTGCCAGGTTAGTGATATAACAAACAAGTAGTGTTTCCAACAGGGGTCAAGGTTGGAGTAAGCGAAGGAAAAGAGAAAAACAAAAGTGTGCAAGAGTACAACCATAACATGAAGTAGGCAAACTGCTTGATGTATTGTCAAGAAGAAATAGCTTGGAGTGTACATGTGCATGCAACTGGTATTTAAGTGGAAGGGAAAAGCACACAGACCAAGGGTGCAAAAGGAAACTATCATCAAGATAGGAAAGGAATATTGTAGAACATTGTCAAAGAGCCATGACTAGATAAGAGAGGGAAATGCTATAGGATGGGAAGGAAACGATGACTAAGAAGTGATGAATAAGATTGGCCAATGAGTGGGAGGTGAGTCATCATAGAGGAAAAGGAAGTGGTGTCCATGACAAAGAAAGCAAGAAAGGAATGAATTATAACAGGACCATGCTGGTAAGTAAGTCAATGATTGTAGTTATTGAGTTGTATTCACCATTCCAATTGACTCCCAAGGTCTTAACAGCATGCTCAACAGGTGTAAAAGTCCATATGGTTTGTGGTTCACAGGCTTACTCCTTTTGCAAGTAGCATATAATTCACAGTAGGCTTTCATGTCTATAGCCATATCTTTCCACCAGAGATGGTCATGTAGGTAAGTTAATGTCTTGTGCATTCTGAAATGTGCTAATATTGAATGTGCCTGTTCAATCAGGCACTCTCTGACCTTTTGTCCAGCCACCATAATATCAAGAATGCACAGCATGATCTGTTCCTTCATCCAAATGTGCACATAACCATCTGCAACAGTAAAATTATGGTAATGGGCTGGATCATCCTGGATAAGCTTAAAGAAAGGGTCCTGATTGTACCAACCCTTCAACTTCCCAATCAGGTCATCCTTATCAAGGAATGAAGTTGGGATAGGCAATTCAAGCTGTGCTAGATTGTTACAAGGTGTTGGTAAGTGTATCATTGGTTGTTGATCACCACTATCCCCCCTTCCAGATTGGTTGCATGGTTTATGAAAGATAATCTTGTTTTTCATCTGTTTAGCAAACTTGGACACAGTTTCTGGGTGCCTAGACTCAGCTGGTGGTACAACTGGTTTAGGTCACCTCCCTTGTGCAGGCCGAGGTGCCACCTCTAATGAGCATGGATTGTTGCCCAGCATAGGTGCATCCAGTATGTGGGGAACAGATGGTTCAACTGTGCCAGCTTCAAGTCCAACCAACACAGGCATACTAATCACCTCGTTTGCAGATAGTCCAATGCCCTGATTGGCCAATTGAATATATTCTGATGCCGCATGGACAGTCCCTGGTGAATTGTTTGAGTAGACACGTGATAGTGCATCAAGTAAAAGATTCTCCACACCCAGAACATATTGAATATTGAAGTCAAATTCACTCAGCTTTTCAAGTCAGTGGGCCTGTCAACCAGACAGGTTCTTCTGATGTAGTAAGTGAATTAGACCTTTATGATCAGTCAGCCATGTAAATTTTGCACCCTGCAAAATATCACAATAGCACAGCATCCCTTCTATTCCAGCAACCATTTCCTATTTATGCACAGGATAATTCTGTTGTGCTGTCATCATCTTTGCACTAAAGAAGGCAATGACTTTGGCTGTCTTCCACTCCAGGCCCTGGGTGATAATGTCCACCACACCATTCAAGCATGCATTAGTTATATACCAAATTGGATCAGAATTGGGACTGTAGATGAGGGGAACATGAGAATGGATAGAGCATGCTTGTACATAACATTTTACTTGATCAAATGCATGTTATTCTGTATCTGTTCAATAGAACAGTACTGAATCTCCAATTACAGCTGATAAAATGCCCATTGGAACATACACTTTGTAGATATCATTGGCTAGGTACCCAAAGGATCCTATGAAACCTTGAAGTAAGTCCCTATTTGTGGAAACCTTCCAATTGATTACCTGATTGACTTTCGCTGAATCCATACAAATTCCATCATTGTCAATGATGCAACCCAGGATCTTCATCTCAGGGCACAAGAACCTGAGTTTTGACTTGCTCAGGTAAAATTTCTCTCTTTTGAGGATATCAAGGTCAGTTTTCACATGCTCAATGTGGTCATTAAGGGTGTTGGAATAGATTACAATATTGTTAAGGTAGACGTCCATCCAGTGCCTGATGTAACTGCTGAACAAGTGGTTCATCAGGGCCTGATACTGTATGTCACTGGTGCATTACAGTCACCAATCTGGATAATGGTGCTCAACATATTCCCATCTGGTGTGGTCACAGCTGAGTGATCAACATGTTCTGGTATGATCCAAATTTGTTCATAAGCATTCTGACCATCAATTATAGATCAATACCAATCCTTGGATACATGTCGTTATAATCACCCTATTTTACCCCTATTTTACACTAATTTTCTTAGCCTTTTACATGCCCTATTGCATTTTCTATGCAATATCTACACTTATCCTGGAACCTAACCCTTAATCAGGACTTAGCCAACACCAGTCATAACAAGTCATTGAGGGAACGCACAGCAGTACAAAGCTGTGCAAATACCTGTGCCAAAGCAGTGCTTATCCAGCCCCTATGGCAGTGCTCAGCTGTATCCAGGCAGTGCATGGCTATGCAAACCTTACCAACTTCGAGGCCACTGCATGTCACAGATAAGTGCCTTATGGTAATCCTCATGGCTGATTTATTAGTCCTGATATGGAAGGCAAGTATGAAGCACAAGTCAGAACCAGTCAACATGACTCAGAAATACTGGGGCTATGCAACAAATACCAGTGTGCACCCTAGTTCTTGAGGTTCTATTAGATGCATGTGTATTCCTCATGTTTTCCCAACACAGGATATCATACACTGAGCAACAAAACTGTTGCAATGTTGGCAACAATTGTAATGATTGATTAATATCTTATGATACATTGAAGCTAGATCTACAAATCTAGGTATTATTAAAAAGCTATCATAAAGGGCTTTCCAAAAATATATACATTGCTTATGTAATTCATTCACAGTAATGAAATATTCAACAATTAGTAACAGGTACTCATTGCAACAGTTTTGTTGCTAAATATATACTATTAGAAGTTAATAGGAAGTGTATCCTCCATTTGCCTTGATGACCTTAGCTACCCTTCTAGGCATGCTTTTAATCAACTTCTAACACTCCTTCACATCAATCATCTCCCATTCTATCTGTACACACTCCCAAAGTTCCACAATTCCCTTTGGTGGCTTTAGATACTCTGCTAGCCTTCTTTTGAGAAAAAACCATAGGTGTTCTATGGGATTAAGGTCTGGAGATTGGGCAGGCCATACCATAACCTCATATTCATGCTCAACAAACCCACTCCTTGGCCCTCCTACTGGTATGTTTGGGGTCATTGTCTTGCTGGAAGATAATATCCTTTGAAGTTTTCTCATAAAATTCCAAGATTTGTTGAAGCTTCTCTTCTAGAATCTGTATATAAAGGTTAGTATCCATCCTACCATCAATCTTGCAAGCCATTCCAACACCATTTCAAGTCATACAGCCCCACATCATTAAGAATCCTCCCTCAAACTTCACTATTTTTGCCACCAGCCTATCACTGAGACATTCTCCTGCCTTTTTCCATGCCCACTTCTTGCCATCTGAGCCTATGTGATTGATCTTGGTTTCATCTGACCATATAACTCTCTTCCAGTCCTCCACAGTCCAATCACTATGGCTAAAAGCAAAGTCTATTCTTGCCTTCTTATGATGCTTGGTAAGAAGAGGGCTTTTTTTTTTCACCATAGCCTTCATACCAGCTTTTTTCAAGTGTCTGCAGATGGTCTGGGAGGAGATGGACTGGTTCTTCACATCCTGAAGAGTTCTGGTCACCTGAACAGCATTTTCAGCTTTGCCAATTCCAATAAGCCAAAGAGCATGATATATATTAGTGGGAGTTATGATAAAAGGATGACCACCAGGGGACTTAGCAAGGTTAGGACAAAGTTTGGAGTGAATTCTACTGATGGTAGAGTGGTTTACACCAGTAGCAAGGGAAATTTGATAAGTGGATTGACCCAAATCCAAAAAAATAAGGATTTAATTGGTATTATCAATAGAGAGTGGTTTTATGATGATGGAAGTGGACAAAGAGTGGTATTATGGTTTATTTGTATCATGTTGAACTTATTGTACATCACATGACTTACTGCTTATATAATAATGTGTCAGAATATATTAATTTGATACTTTACTAACTCAGCAACAAAACTGTTGCAATGAGTAC
>JBBPTZ010001163.1:0-11250 GCA_038094315.1 Phylloporus cf. tubipes
TTCCCTCCAGTCTCGTACCACTCGACTGGAGGTAAGCTACGCTACACATCCGTTCCACGTACCTCTTCTGACTCAGTACAGTATATTCATTCGTTATAGGTACATACACTCCCAGTCTCATACCACTTGACTGGAGTATATTCATTCGTTATAGATCGTTCCCCATCTAATAGGTTATGAGCCCTGCCTAGCGCAGGTGAAGACCAACGAGACCCAACGAACGATAAAGAGTGACCCAACACGATGAGATCCAATAGAAAAACAAACTCGAACGACTCGCGCGCAAAAATACTACCATGCCAAGAACAGCCTCACAACGTGGACGCTCGCCCAGCCCTAGCACAAGCAGAGTAGGCAGGCTAAGACCAGCCACATTTACACAACACGGAGAGACGAGCGGTATCCTGGATGCAGAATCATCCCACCACCTCCGTCCACCAATAGACAGCTGACCGCCATCACGCGGGGCCTCTCAGTCCAGACCACACACCCCTGCTCCATCCAGCTTCATGGACGACACTACATCCAGTGACGAAGACATACATTTCACGCTAAAGAAATCCATCAGCCCCTCTGACTTCAACCACCTCTTCTGACTAAAGCCGAAACTCAACACGTCCAACTATGCAATGTGGATGGGCACCGTCTGACGCGCACTTCAGACCATAGACCTGGGCATGTACCTAGATCCCTTGTTCATTGAACCACTAGGTGTATCACATGACACCAGATCCCACCCAGCCCGATGGCGAAAAGCCAACTCTTTTGTAGCTTCGGTACTCACAGCGCTGATGACAGAGAAGATCCAAACCCAACTCAACCACCTCCCTATGGTAGCAGCAATATGGTGTGAGGCATGTCGCCTCTATGCAGGCACCACCACAATGGACTGGACACGCACAATAGCGTCACTCATGACCATGTGATACATGGACGGCGAAGATGTGGCAGCGCACCTAGCAAAAATGACAGGATACTGATGTGACCTAATCCTTATGCACTGTGATGTTGACGACGAACTATTCGTGTGCTTCTTACGCATCTCAATGCCCGCCACTTGGAACTATGTGTTTGCCGCCCTACCAGACCATTACACGTCTACAGAGGTTGAATGATGGATCCAGGAGGAGTATGGGATACACACGTCACAAGCTGCAGGAACCAGCTTACAAGCTAGTTGCACAAAGGCCATGAAAGGCAAGCGTAGCCGCACACCGATTCCAGGTGAACCATACTGTACAAATTGCAACTTCTCAGGTCATCACACCAAGGATTGCTACAGACCAGGCAGTGCAAAGTATGACAGCCAGCGCACGAACAAAAAGGGAGACAAAAAGGATAACAAGGATGAAAAGTCGAAGGACAAAGGCAAAGCTAAGCCCAAGCCAAAATACGGCAAGAGGGCGAACCAAGCCAAAGCCGACAATGATAGCGCCTCGGATGACAAACCGAGTGACTCAGACCTCTCATACCTAACAGGCGCATCCTGCCACTCCCGCTTTGGCTGGATACTCGATGGCGGATCAACCCACCACATATGTACCGAGCGATCGGCATTCACCACGTTCATACCGACCAACGACACAATCAAGGGCATTGTCAAAGATGGCCCAGAGCTCAAAGTACTCAGCACACGCACAGTATTGGTCACTGTCAGCGTCCATGACAAACCAAACCGTACCATTAAACTACATAATGTCAGCTACTGCCCAAACGCCCGAGACAACCTCATGTTGGAGAGCCAAATGGACTGCAAGGGGATGAAAATAACCAAATACTGTGGCCACCTCACAATCAAAAAGCCAGGGGGTGAAATAGTCATGGAGGGCCGCCTACGAGGAAACCTCTATGAAATCGACAGCATTATTGCACCACCTACCTCACACCATGACGTCGCATTCACCGCCCGATCTGCGCCCAACCTTGACCTCTGGCATGTCTGCCTCGGCCATATTGGCCTAAACAGCCTTCAGTACCTCAACTGACACAATCTCATGACTGGAATGGACCTGAGAGGCGATGGTGACCTATCCCCGTGCAATGGCTGTGCCAAAGGCAAACATCACCAAGCACCGTTCCCCCTACACGCCATTTCCTGTGCCACTAAGCCAATCAAGTGACTACATATGGACCTCCAAGGCCCGTTCGACCCCTCCATCCAGGGATACATATATACTCTCAGTGTCATTGATGACTATAGCCGAAAAGGATGGAAGGAGTTCCTACGGCACAAAGACAAGGCTCCTGACCTCATCAAAACACTTATTAAGCGACTCGAGACATTTACTGAGCAGCGCATGAAGCTTATCCATTCTGACAGGGGTGGAGAATTCATCAACACAAAACTCAAGGGTTTCTTCAACGAGAAAGGAATACAACACAAGTTTACAGCCCCTCATACCCCTCAGCAAAACGGCGTAGCAGAAAGATTCAACCAAACTACCCACAAAAGTGCCCTAGCTATGCTCGAGGATGCTGAACTCTCAAAAGGCTTTTGGCCTGAAGCGCATGAGTATGCTAACCATGTCCGTAACTGCGCCCCCACCAAAGCCCTCTCTCAAACGACTCCAAACGAAGTCTTTTATGACAAGAAACCCAGTGTTGCCACCCTTTGCATCTTCAGCTCACGCTGCCATGTCCGAGTACCACCTGAACAATGACGCAAACTTGACATGCACTCCGTGGATGGCACTCTATGCGGATTTGAATGGGGATCCAAAGCGTACAAAATATGGATCCCATCAAAACGCAAATTTATTGCTTCCCGCGATGTCATCGTCTATGAGAAGGTGTTTAGCCATATCGATGACCATGATGACACCACCCATACCACCCAAAGCCAGGGGGTGTCCAAACGACAACCACACACCGCTCGGATTGAGGGGGTGACAGCCAATACCAATCCAACGAGTGGCTCTTCTAATGAGCAGGCACCTACACATGCCAACAATCCCAATCCACATTCGAGCCCCACAAGGCGCCCCATTTCACCTCCAAGCCCTGAGCCAACAGAACCCACAGTGCCAGACACCCAACTCGAGCCTGGTGCCGTAACGCACGAACCTAAACCCCCTTCCGCTCCTTGCCACTCAGAACACGTCACCTGCCCTTCCTGGAAAAAGGATGCCACTGACCACCAGAAGGCAGCTGAGGACAGGGCAAAGGCTGAACGGAAGGCACAACGTGAACATCACGAAACTGCCAAGCAGTGAGCAACAGTGCAACAGGCCAACTCAGATGCCTTACCCATCGAACCAACCCAGATGGGCAAGATAGCACAGGTTGCCTACCTCACAGCACACGGCAGCAACATCCCTCGCAACTTTCGCAATGCCACATCCAGACCAGACGCAGACAACTGGTGGAGGGCCATGAATGAGGAAATGGACATGCTGAACAAACGTGGCACATGGAAACTCATTGACAGACCCAAAGGCTGCAAGGTCATTGGCTGCCGCTGGACGTATGTCATTAAGTACAGACCAACCAGTGAGATCCTACGCTACAAAGCATTCCTAGTCGCACAGGGCTACTCTCAGATCCCCGGCCTCGACTACAGTGACACATTCTTACCAACTGTCCGACTCAACTCACTATGTGTCATCCTCCACTTTGCTGCAGCCCATGGGTGGCACCGTGGCCAAGACGATGTCACAGGCACATTTTTGCACAGCAAAATCGACCACGAGATCTTCATGCGTCAACCTGAAGGTTTCGAGGATGGCATGGATCGCGTAGCAGCCTTACTACTCAGTCTCTACAGCATCAAACAGGGTTCCTACCTATGGAACAAATACATGAACGAAAGACTGACCTCGAACAGCTTCACTCAAGTCAGTTCCGACCACACCGTATACACCTGCCGCACTGCCACAGGCAGAGCCATCACTGCTATCCATGTTGACAATGCACTCACAGTCGTGAGCTCCAAGGCCATGCTTGCTGAGATCAGAAAGGTACTACACTCCCTCTTCGAGATGAAGGAGGAGGACCCCAACTGGCTCATGGGCATCAAGCTTATTGACAACCGCAAGAACCGCACAGTGAGCATCTCACAGGCCCAGTACGTCAACATGGTCCTTAAGCAACATCACATGGACTCGTCCAACCTGGTCTTAACGCCAATGGAGCACGGGATCACCCTCTCCAAGGAGGACTGCCCCCAGACCAACGACGAACGCAAGGAGATGGCCAAGTACCCCTACCACGAGATACTCGGTGCCATCACCTGGCTCTCCGTTGTCTCACAGCCAGACCTTGCCTACACCACCAGTATCCTCGGCCAGTTCAGTGCTAACCCTGGCCAATGGCACTGGAGTGCACTACTCCGAGTCCTCCGCTACCTCAAGGGAACCTATAACTACGCACTCACCCTCGGTAATGTCAGTGACGTCGACCCCGATGAACTCACAGGGTACACAGATGCGAGCTGGGCGCACAACATCAATGACCACCGCTCAACATCAGGCTATCTGTTTAAACTCAGAGATGCCGCCATTTCGTAGAACAGCAAGAAACAATCTCACGTCGTGACCTCAACCATGGAAGCTGAATACGTGGCGATGGGTCATGGCGCCAAGCAAGGCCTATGGCTACGCTACCTACTCACTGACCTCGACATCTTCCCGAGCACTCCACTGCCCACAGATCTCCTCATTGACAACACTGGTGCCATCGCGCTCACGAAAGAACCACACTTCCAACCATGTACCCGCCACATTGGCGCTAACTATCATTTTGTACGGGAGCAAATCGAAGACAAAATCTTCAACTTGTTACATATGCCAACCGCAGAGATGCTCGCCGACGGTTTTACCAAACCGCTTGAAGGCAACGGACACCAGAAAATGCTTGATGGACCCATATTAGCACTGGTCTGAGGGGGTGTGTTGGATTACAGACCATCTACCTACTCGTTAGTCGTACTACAGTCCCTCTTTTCCTATATTTCCTATTTCAGACACTACCGTAGTCTACACATTTACGCCACGAGCCCTTTCCCTCCAGTCTCATACCACTCGACTGGAGGTAAGCTACACTACACATCCATTCCACATACCTCTTCTGACTCAGTACAGTATATTCATTCATTATAGGTACATACACTCCCGAGTCTCGTACCACTCAACTGGAGTATATTCATTCGTTATAGATTGTTCCCCATCTAGCCTGGGCCACTCACCACTGTATCCATCGCGAAAATGGTACCGTAATCGGGGACTTCTACTATGAACGATTTAATGGTGTTCACCTCCATTGTCTATTCCCCGACATACCCACCATTCGCCAGTGGAACGAGTGGATAGACCATCGACAAAGGAAGTTGTGGAAAGAACGGAACCCTTGGTATTCTACCTACGTCAAGAACATGGCTGACATAGAGACTTTGACTAGACAACTATGGGATCTTCAATCTATCAATGAGCGACTTCGACGAGACCAGCTTCCTCAAAGACTGGTTGATGAAGAAGTACTCCAGAATCCTGTCCCTCCATACCCTGGACCCCCTCTTCCACAGGCTCTTCAAGAGCCTGTTGCACCAGGTATACCTGCTGCCACTGGACCTAGGAGGTCGGTATGCAGGAGAAGTCAAAGCTCACCAAGATCCGCCTACCCATACCCGCCAAGGTATACCGAGGAATGAGAATGCCGCTTCTTTTTGGACTAAAACGCAAGGACATTTGTTCGCTTTTTCTATCTCACATGTACATTTACCTTATTTTCCTTGAACTTCTCATCAGGCTTTAAACATTACGATGCAAGGTGTATTCTTTGATATGAATACTCCCAACCCACACTATTTTGTGGAGACCCATTTTGAAGAATTCGAGAGGCTCTGTACATTACCACTACCTAGTTGGTTTTTAACCGAGGAAGCGAGGCGACGAACCTTTATGCGATTAGCCAATTTGGAGGACTCAGAACCAGATGACGATGATGAAAGTGATGAGGAAGAAGTAGCAAGTGCCCTAGTGCCATCTACACCTTCTTATAGAAGCGCAAGCCCAGGACCAACGGTATTCAATCCATACATTTTTCCCTTAACTAATAGGAATTTCCTTAGAACTTTCACTGCCGCTTTATTCTTCTAAAACATGACTTCCATGTTCAAAATCAATTCTGCTATTCAAGCTCGCACTCCCGTCCTTACCAGCCAGACAAACTATCCCATCTGGTTGAGACAACTTGAGAACCTTCTCACATTGGCAACTTACTGGGACATCGTTTCAGGCCTCTCCACTTATGACGCGCAACCCAATGCTGCTGATAGGCAAACATGGATTGCTAACGACTGACAAGCCCAATCCTTGATTGGGATCTTCATTCACACTGACATGCAACACCATCAGAAAAAGATCTACATTGCTGTTGGTGCCATCACCCATCCATCTCTCGCCAAAGACCTCTGGGACACCCTTGCTGCTCTATACGCTCCTACTGGAGTTACTGGGCAGTATTATACCTTTGCGCAGGCCATCCGCTTCTGGATTCACGAGTATTCTGCTCGTGATATCCAGGTCGACCCATCTAGGTCGATTTCTGCTCAGCTTAACTTGCTGACAAACGTCTATGATAGAATGTCAAGCGCTGGTCTGATGCTCCCCGATAATCTGAAGGCCATGATTATGCTTTCAGCGCTCCCAGACTCTTATGGCCCCCTTGTCTCCACTGCCGTCCATACCATTCAGAACTGGACGATAGAAGAAATTATTCCGAAGATTCTTGCTGAGTCACAGTTACGTGGCACCAAGAAATCTCTCACCGCTTGCATCGCTGCCGTCCATCCTACTCCCTCTGGATCGGCTCACCGTACCAACACCATCCAATGCGCTCCCTCTCGTCCCACTTGTTCTCACTGTGGGGGTTCACACCCATCTGATTCCTGCTGGGCAGTTTATGGTAAACCGTCCAATAAACCCTCGAATACGACATTGAGGAGACCTCCCCCTGCAGTACCTTCTGCTCGTCCTGGTACTAAGATGCAGAAGAGACAGGCGTATACTCAACGCCAGACGAACAAGAAAGGGAAAGGGAAAGCACGTGCTCACATGGTAGATGAGTACGAGGAACAGAGCGAACAAGGATTTGCTCATGCGGTAGAGATATCCGACAACTATGCTGACTATGATGGCATAGATCATGTCAAGGCTTTGGAAGCTGCCCCTTTGGGGTATGGTGGAGACATAGAGATGGACGATCCCACGGATGGAATGGTCAACCACCCATATCGCTTTCGGTCAGGCTCCTCTCCTCCTAGTCTCTAAGGAGTTGGAGTTACTCACCATTGGAGACAGCCTACCCTCGAAACGAGGAGACACCTCCTATCGGAGAGACCCTCCTGTCCCAACGTCGTTCAATGGTGATGAAAGACGTAACCCAGATGGTACATGGAAACATGGTATCGATTCTGGAGATAGAGGATGGGAGGAATACGATGGTCCTACCAGATATATGGATCATATGTGCGACTGCGATGAATTTGATTTGAACACTGGCTTTTATACTTGGGCTTTTGCCCTGCGTGAGCGACCTGTGAACATGTCTATTTTTAACCAAGATCACTGGATGGTTGATTTGGGTTGTTCCCATCACCTTACTCCATATCTTGAGGACTTCTCACACATAGGAAATTCTCAGAAAGCTGTTACGGTTGCCAATGCAGCTGTTATGATGCTTAGGGGACCAGGCACCGTTGTGCTCTGACCATCTGATAAGGATCTCACTCCCCTCATACTCCACAATGTCTGGTATGGACCGAATGCTGAAAATCAGCTCCTATCCATCACCGCACTTACTCGGTTAGGATACAAGTGCGAGATCACCAATACCACCAAAATCTGGAACAATGAAGGACGTCTTGTTCTTCGGACTTCTGCCCTCCTTCCTTTTAGCACCCTCCATTGGATCAAGTCCGCTTGCTTGCTACCTGGACGTGCTTTATCTCTTCAAGACTCCTCTTCCATCGACCTTTGGCATCGTCGTTTTGGACACCCTTCGCACAACGCTCTCACTCATGCGCATGCTCATCTTCATGGCATTCCCATATTCTCTTTACAGAAACTACACTTACCTTGTCACGGTTGTGAGCTTGGTAAAGGGCATGAATGACCTTTTCCTGAGTCTATCTCTCATGCAACTCGACCCCTTGGCCTCATCCATACTGATCTATGTGAATTTCCTGTTCAAACCTGGAATCACTACAAATGGATCATTACTTTCCTTGACGATTACTCTGGTTTTGCGGCCCTCCACTTTCTCCATGAGAAATCTGCTACGACTACTGCCTTAAAAGATCTGGTTACTTGGATGGAGAAACAGACTGGCTATGCGCTACTTGCAATCCATTTGGACCAAGGGGGGGAATACATAAATGAACATCTTCGTTCGTTCCTCTCGTCTCAGGGCATTGAGCATCAAACCTCTGTGCCTCGCACACCACAACAAAATGGTTGTGCTGAAAGGTTTAATTGTACTCTCATTGAGAAGGCCAATGCTATCCATCTCGCCTCCTGTTTACCACCTTCCTTTTGGCAAGATGCTGTGGAAACAGCATTACATATTTATAATCGCCAGCCTATGAAATGTCATGACTGGGCTACACCCATTTCCAAATGGAATGGAGACAAACCAGATGTGTCGTACTTCAAAGTGTTTGGATGTCGAGCTTATGTATTTATCCCCAAAGAAGACCATCCCAATAAACTATCACCCCGATCCGAAGAAATGATCTTTATCGGATATGAGAAAGGGACAAAAGGGTATAGGTTTTGGTCACCTTCAAAGAGACGCGTTGTTATTTCCTTGACTGCCACTTTCAATGAAGATACTTTTCCATATTGTTCCAAGAAGAACGAAGACAAACCATTGCCACTTCAATTACCTGAAGACAGCGATTCTGTCCAAGAAGAGTTGGATATCCACCCGATACCATTGGATCCTCCAGAAGATGTTCCGGTTACTTGCCTCATTCCACAGGCATTACCTATGGCAGGTCCTATTCCCAATCCACCAATCCCACCACGAGCGGATAACCAACAGCCACTGCCGTCTCCTCCTCATTATTCATCTCTTCCTCCTCCTTCAACACCACCATCCACGGTGAGACCACCTGATCCGTCTACTCCAAGACAAGACAGAGTTCGTGTTCCCCCTGTCGGTGCCATGCCTCTTCCCCCTCTTCGTCCCATGAGAGGTGGAGAACCAGCAGCACCTAGACGATCTCAGAGACAACGAACTCAACGTATAATCCCCGATAATACCTATGGCAACTGACCACCGGTCGAGATAGAACGGGATATACATGAAGGACGAGAAACGATTCGTCAACCTCCGGAACAAGTTATTCCACCAGGAGAAGAAGACGATTTAGGAGAAATATACAGCACACAATTTATCAATAAGCTTTTTGCTTGCGCAGCTGAATCTGTTTATGTTCCTAAACAATACCAGGATATCCTGAGATTACCCGAGACAGATCAAAAACTATGGTGTGCTGCAATGAATGAGGAATATAAATTGTTACAAGAACGAAAAGTATGGGATTTGGTTGACCCACCAACTGGATGGAAGCCCGTAAAAGGGAGATGGGTTTATGCTGTCAAAAGCGACGGCCGAAAGAAGGCTCGCTTTGTTGCCAAAGGATTCACTCAGATCTACGGCATCGATTTTGAAGAAACTTTTTCACCTGTAGCCAGGTTTGAAACTGTCCGACTCCTATTCGCGCTAGCTGCACTTGAAGATTGGGAAATCGAAGCGCTAGACATCAAGACTGCCTTCCTGTTTGGAGAGCTTGACGAGGAGATCTATCTGGACCAACCTGAGGGTTTCATCAAGAAGGGCATGGAGAAGAAAGTTTGTCGCTTACGTAAGGCCATCTATGGTCTTAAACAAGCCACTTTGCAATGGAACAAAGCCTTACATCAATCCCTGAAAGAAATGGGATTTCAACGAATCTTATCAGATTCAGGAGTCTATGTCCATTTTCGCGGTCAGGACACTATTGTGCTAGTCATTTACATTGACAATGCCTTGTTCATGGGATCAGATCCAACCTACCTCCACTTCAAAAAGAAGCAATTCATGCAACGATGGGAATCAAAAGACCTTGGAGAAGCTAAGGAGTACCTTGGAATGTGTATTACCCAAAATTGCCCCAAGAGGATCTTGACCTTAGATCAGATCTCATATGCCGAGAAAGTTATCTCACGCTTTCATTTGGAAAATGCGAAACCGGCACGAACTCCACTTCCGTCCAGATATATACCAGAACCTTCCAAGGATACCACTTCCGCTGATCTACGCAGCAGATATCAATCCATGATCGGATCACTGCTATACATCATGCTAGGAACACGACCGGATCTTGCCTTTGCCATCATCAAGATGTCACAATATTCTGCTAACCCATCCAAACTACACTTGCAGAAGGTGCTCTATATTGTGCGCTACCTATTGGGAACCACTACTCTCTGCATACGCTTCGATGGATCTAGCAAGGCGGGTTTTCTCACTTATTCCAACACTGACTGGGCAGGAGATACCGAGACAAGACGATCCACCACTGGATACGCCATATTCCTGGCAAATGCTATTGTCTCCTGGTGCTCTAGGCAACAGCATAGGATCACTCTTTCTTCCACCGAAGCAGAATATGTCGGCATGACGGAAACTGGTAAACAACTATCATGGATTCAAAATCTATTCCATGAACTCAAAGTTGTCACCAAACCATTTCCCATGCTATGCGACAATCAAGGTGCTATTTTTCTTGCATCTAACCCAGCACAGGAAGGACGTTCCAAGCATATGGAACTCTCGGATCATTACGTCCGAGAATGTGTCCAAGGTGGTAAAATCAAGCTTTACTACATTCCTACTGGAGAACAAGTCGCAGACATGTTCACCAAGAACCTCACTTGGCAACGGTTTGAAGAAAATCGCACACGTCTCAACCTTGTACCATATTCATCATGAATAGCGAGGTGGAGTGTTGGAAATCTGACATTTTATACTTAGCATTTCCTGATTTCGCTTCACATGATTCATTGATTATACTAGGATAACCCTTTTTAGACATTAGCTATGTCTGACGTTCTAGACTCTTTCTCTTTATATTTCATGTGTCATCATGCTGATGTCACACTTCTAGAACGTTCCATATGAGTCCATATGACTCATATTGTGGAGCGGTGGAGCTATTGCTCCACTTATTTCAAATATGAGGCTATGCCTGTCAACTGGTGACGCGAT
>JBBPTZ010001164.1:0-11231 GCA_038094315.1 Phylloporus cf. tubipes
TGACCTCTGTGTTGCTTCAACCGTTGTCATTGTGCAACACCTCTTTGTCTTTCGTCTCCCTGTGTATTGCAACAGATGCCCGTCGCTAGGAAATCCCTAGGACCCCTTCACCCTTCGTTCCTTGCCCTCAGGTATCACGAGACTACATCCACCCCTATCCAGGTCGAACATAACAGTCATCAGATTAACTTGAATACACGAGACTTGAAACAGCAAACTTGTCCAGCCTGATCTGTTGCCAGCTTGAGTTGTCCTCGTTGGTGCCAAACAATGTTGTCACGGTAAATCATTTTGAGTTCTTCATCAGTATCACAGGCGGGAAACAGGATTGAGCCAACAGTGCTACTTTTGATCATGTGATGGTAGGTGTCCTCAAGGTTGCAATTGAGGTCTTTACCGATGATTTCCAGCGCAACGTATGGGACGAGGATGTAAGTGCAGAAATGTGTAAATGGGAGAGGTTGAAATGCAGTTGTTGGTGTTATGTTTGAAGGATACATGCCCATAAGGCTATGCAGAATGATTGCATTATCTTTCATTCCATAGCTTCAAAGCAAAATGAGGAACGGGTGTGGATATCGAGAGTTAAGATGACAGCTTACTATCCTACCTCTGCTCTTGAGGCCACATTTGATGCCAAATTTATCTTCCCTGCATCGAGTGATGCAAATGTCTTCATAGATAGTTTGTCAGCTTTGAGTGCTTCCTTGAACTTACTCCAGATGAACGAATTTTCAAGATACGCCCAGCTTGATATCAACTGGTTGAGTTCTGCAGATAACACACAAGTCTGCTTTGGAAGAAGTTGGAAGTTGATCGGGGACACCGGCCATCCTAGCTCTGCTGCCATTTTGAATGCAGAATCCCTCCCCTTCTCTTTTCTAATGAAGTTACACAGGTTCATGGCCAATTGTGACACTTCTAGGTTGTAGGGTCTGTTCTTGCGGTGAAGCTTGCAATAACTTCAAATGTGTGACACTAGATCAGGCGGTATGGTCAATGGCAAGTCCTCCTTGAACTCCGGACACAGCCGAAGTGACTTCCCATCTGGTGACAACACACTGGCATCAGAATCACCATCAGAGACATCAGCGAAAAGTGCAGCCACATCTTCAATAGCCCCATGAATGGTAGGCTTAGTCTTGATTTCCTTGTTGGATCGGAATGCCTTTAGTGCAGTCCGATCAGTGTCATCATACCTTGAAAGCTTCGGCTTTATAATCTTGATTTTGAGGACCTCGTCCGGAGTGTTCTTGTTTGCCTCAACAGACTTAGACAACTTGTTATGTTTTGATGGCTTGGCGGTAAGCTCGCAATGGTCACCATCCTTGTCAGAACTCTCCTCAACAAACCTGGGAGCCCTTGCCCTCCTACTTGGTGGCTTGATAGTGATTGGCTCATCCACGTCATTGGAGCTGTCCTTGTCCAACTTGGCAGAAAATAGCTGAGCTGGCGCCTAAGCATTCGTCTTTGATGGCTTGATTGTAGTGGGCACGTCATTCTCATCATCACCAGTGGCCTTGCTCGCCTTGGTGAACTGGGACCGGGAAGCTTTTGCCTTGGACTTTGATGGCTTGATCGTAGTGGGCACGTTGTTCTCATCATTGCCAGTGGCCTTGCTCACCTTGGTGAACTGGGACCTTGAAGCTTTTGCCTTGGACTTTGATGGCTTGATCGTAGTGGGCATGTTGTTCTCATCGTCGCCAGCGGCCTTGCTCGCCTTGGTGGACTTGAACAGCTTGATTGTAATGGATTCGTCAGGCTCCTAATTTGAATAGAATTCAGCCAGAGAGATGGAATGTTAACATCAGAAAGTACTTACTTCATCGCTACTCTCAGACTCTGAAGATGGTTGTTTGGAGCCCGATGTTCGGCAAGCCTGCTTAATGAGATTGTGAGTAAGATAGTCTGTTAGGAAAATACACTTATGACATTGTTTCGTTCACCTGAGTCACTCTCAGGCGCTGGGTCAGCATATTAGTTTTAGCACTGCCCACTAAAACCACTGTTTTGCTCACCTGAATTGGGCTCAGAATCCAATCCTTCAGTTTTCCATGCACATTTGGCTGCCCTGGACTTTGAGCTAACCTCAACCTCATCATCTTCCATATCTGAATCCTGCCAAGCTATCGCTTTGCATTTTTGCATCGGAAAAATCGTCTGTTTGACCAGAAATGAGCTATTAATGGTTCAAGAAGGCAAACAATCGTACCTCAGCTTCACATAAGATCAGACATTCCTTTGCAGCCCGATTGCATTGAAACTGTGCCATGATCATGTTGGTGGCCCAATCATCCTCATACCACTCTAGAATGGGACATTGAGCTCGTGCCTGCAGATACGCAGCAAGTAAATAGCGCATATATGCGGTGAATTATAATGACTTACTTTTGCCATCATCCAGTCAGCAAGCCTTTTGCTCTGTTTGGTTAAAGGGAGCATGGGTTCGAGGTACTTTGAACAAATGGTGCGGATACGATGCTAAAATACGATAAGTAGACAATGGTTGAGACTTAGCGAACATGGCACATACTGCAATATGATTGTACTGTGCCCTGGACAACTTCATGGTGTCCATGAGGTTGTATCCACTGGGTCCAGCACATCCAGCGCGACCCTTTGGCTTGGGGATCATCTGGGTCTTCAGAACTTTGAGCCTTTCCTTGTGTTGCGCATTTTCTTCCACTGCAGAATGTGAGCCAGTTGCAACCAAAGTGGTTGATCACTTGCCTCTGGCGACTTGATTTTGTAGTTTGGTTATATTTTCTTGGAGTTTGTTGAGATCGCTGGTCTTGATCTTCACCATGACAGAGGTGAGGTGCAAAGTGAGGTTGTGTCTCGCCAATCGATCAACAGATCAGGTCATGTGATGCAATCACATGACCAAACATACCTCAAACACATTCAAGTACCCTCGACCTCAACCCAAGCCTTGTCATGGGCCACTACTGCTACCACAAAAGGACCCACAAAAAATGGTGTTGGTGTAAACCAAACTGTGGAAAACTTCTGTCTCGTACTGGGCGTCAAAAGCACTATACTCGCACTATCAGAAATGGCCAGTTCATCCAAATTGCCACATCTGAGTCGGAAAGCATTGTCTCTGACAGCATCAGGAGCTCAGATGAGGGGTTCAGGATCCTTGATGACATGATGGGTGGGTCTTTTTGTACAGTCTGTCTGGTAACGATCTGATGAGCGAGTAGGTTCTTACAAAAATCACTGCAACGGTTCTCACATTGGCTGCGACACGAACAACCCGTATTGCTCTGTGGTGGACTCGAAGGGCAACTTATTAGCATTAGATGGTGGCGGATTGGGATTAGACTGCAGATGCCTGGATTTAAGAGATGAGGAGACAGGATCTCAGTCGTCTCTGGCTTCAGATGAAGAAGGTGTCATGGACAATGTTTTCCTAAGTGCCAAGCATGATGGGGAACTTTTTTCGGCTCGTAAGTACTGAGGCATACCTTAAGTTAATGTACATTGTCTGAGGTTCAGTTACAGGTAACGATACTCTCAATGACAAGGACCGTGACGATATACATGCATTCAACCTCATTATGATGACATACATGACTCAGCGCACATTCAATAATGTCTGGTTCACATTCCAGCACAAGATTGATATCTCCTCACAGTTTGTTATCTTTCAGTGGATGGGTACCCTCACCAAAATCACACCAGTCATGTTCGACTGCTGCCCTAACTCTTGCATTGCATACACATGGAAGTATGTCCACCATCATTTGTGTCTGGTCTGCAACAAACCACGCTTCTGGGCAAATAGGCAGCCTCGTTCACAGTTTTTGTACTTTCCTTTGATTTCCCGCCTCCAAGGTTTCTTTCAGAGTATTCAAATGGTTGCCAAGTTATCCTACCGCCATACCTTTCAGGTCCATGAATCGAAAATATGCGACATTTTTGATTCAAATCATTACCAGTGTCTTTGTCAGCACCATGTCATTGTGGACAGAGAAAAGCTTTCCCACAAATACTTTTCTGATCCCTGTGACATTGTGCTCTTGCTATGTACTGATAGCTATCTACTTTGTGGCCAGCGTCAGAAGGGGCCATGTGCAACGCCGATCGTCTTACAAAACTATAATCTTCCTCTCAACTGTCGAACTCATTTCGCCAATCTACTATGTGTCACCATCATTCCTGGTCCCCGTCAACCAAAGGACATCAAATCATACTTATGCCCACTCGACAATGAGCTGGCAGAACTCACACACAGCGTCACCACTTTCGATGCAAGAACAAAGACCATTTTTGACCTCCATGCGTATAACCTCTTCAAACTCGGAGATATTGTCACAATTGAGAAATTCTTGAAGATCAAAGGCCACAACAGAGTGTACCCTTGCCATTCGTGCAAGATCAAGGGCATTCATGGTGAAGGACAAATGTATTATGTTCCAATCCATCCACCACGGAATCTTGGCAGTAGAAGTGCTGATGAAAATATTGAATGGGATCCTAAGAACTTACCGCTTCGTAAACACCAGGAGTTTACATCCACAGCAACACAAATTTTAGAAGCACCAACAAAGGTCAAGAAGGAACGAATCGCAAAAGAGAGTGGTATCAAGAGTTTTCCCAGGATGCACCAGGTGGGGTCATTAGACTACGCATGTTGCTTACCATGGAAGTGGTTCTACCTCCTCCTGGAGAATGTAATTCCAAATCTTGTCAACCTCTGGACTGGGCAATTCAAGGGCCTGGATACTGGAGATGAACCATACCAAATCCAACCACACATCTGGCAAGACATCAGTCGCGAAATGGCAGCTGCAGTTGATCCCTGCGTCATTCATTCACATCCTCAGCAACATCACTTCCAACCACTCGTTATTCACTGCAGAATTGTGGTGCTTTTGATTTGTTCATCTCGCTCCCAAACTCTTAGAAAACCACTTCATTAAGAAAAAATATTATGACCACATGTGTGAGCTTGGACAAATCATGAAGATCACTCTCAAGTTTGAGATCACAAAGGGAGAGGTTGATGACATTGAAGCATGACTCATCCAATGGGTTAATGACTACGAACGGTAGGTTTCAGCGACAGATGCTATCCGATATGTGTACTGACATATTTATAGGTACTACTACCAGTACAGAACAGAACGTCTATCAACCTGCACGTTAACAATTCATGGTCTACTCCATTTAGCCCAGGGCATCCGGGACTGTGGACCAGTCTGGGCTACGTGGACTTTCTTTATGGAACGGTACTGCAGCCTGCTTCAACGTAACCTTCACTCTCACGTTCACCCTTGGGTGAACATGAACAAGAATCTCTTATATTCAATCTACCACGAACAGCTGATGGTACGGTACAATCTTCAGGATCAGTTAGCGTTTTTTGAGAAGCATACGGGCAATGCACCAACTGGATATGAACGGCTCATTGACGGATGTAGGAAACACCATCAATATTGTTTCCACTACTATGTTACTAACAACTTGACAGATCCCAACCACATTTTATGTCCTCCCTTCAAGTGTATCAAGGGTGTAGACCCAGAAATACAACGAAAGACAGCTGTGTATATCACCCAAATAATTGGTGGGTGTCTTGCAGAGACTATTCAACACCTACCAGCCACAAGCTTTCGTGCCAGAAAAATGTGTATCTGAAATGCTGGTGACCATTTCCAGACAGAGCGAGCCTGCAAGAGATTCAGGGCAACCATTCGAAGAAACTGCTATGTCAAGGTATGTAGACATAACACAGTCATCCGAAGCTAATGTTATCATTATTCGTGAATAGTATCATCTTGTATTCGAAACACGATCAGGAAACAAGATCAAACACATCGGCTATGGAGACTTGAAGAACATCTTCGTTTTTACTCTACCAGATGACACATTCTGGAAAACCCTCAGTGGCAAAACCCTCATCCTCGCACATATCACTCCATGGAACACGGAGGGCAGACCAGCATCAGAAGGAAATGTGTACCTGACATCATGCCTAGCAAGTATCATGACAGACATTCGCAGTCTCCAGGCAGTAGTAGGACTTGTCAAGACATGCAATAAGTGGGGAATCATAGATCGGACACAGGGGATGGTGTCGACTCAGTTTGCAGATGGCAATATGATTGATAGTGACAGCGAAGACAATGTATTTGATTCGTAACTAGCACAACCATAGCTCTTAGCTAGTTTACATGACAGCACTGATAAGAAGTGGCAATGCAGAACCCGGCCATGATGAGAAGTGACAACCCGGGGCAAACCACAATAAGAAGTGACAGTTTCATGTCACTTCTCAGAAGTGGACACTAACGTAGTGACATTACCACTTTTGAGCAGCAATCAGTGGCGGCGTCACTTCTGAGTGTGGCATTTACTTCCCACAGTGTTTGTCTATTATCTACTCTATTCATGCACCCATTCTAACTCAAAGACTTATATACTAGCAGGCCCAAAAACGACAGGAACCTTACCGGCCAGTGGTGAGGTTCAGGGATATCGACAAAGACTTACTTCAGGCAGTCTCGACAGGTACAGACTCGGATGCAAGCAGTCAAGACATGGCAGAAGGTTCAGAGAGTGGCGAGGACGAAGATGAAGAGGCAAGCCAGCCATTAGTGGGTAATTACCGGGAAGACATGCTATTGCAGGCAGATGAAGACATCAACCTCAACAGTTCCCTCCTTCGGGACCTTGTGGCCACCCTACCAGTAACCGGCACACAAAACACATCAGCACCTCGACCACAACCACCCACCGCAAGCACTTGCGAACCTAACTGGAACTGGTAGCGTTTTTTCACATTTTTTCACTCCTGTTCCTTATTTCACACCGGCGAATAATGCTTTGTCACATGTTAATAACATTATGTTAGTAAATGGTTCTAATTTTGTTTGAACGCGCGAGACGAAGGATAGCGAGAAAGTCGAGCCCCGCGCGAGAGATAGGGCGCGCGAGGCTCCGATTGATTGAAAAGGGAAGAAAAAACAAGCACAAGCTCCATGCGCCGGGCGGAGAAGGCGCGGAGGAGCGAAACCGACTATAAAGGCTGTAAAAAGGGCGAGGAGGGAAGGGGGTTTTTTTTTTTTTTTTTGTTTTTGTAGGAGAGGTAAGAGATATGGGAAGGAGAAGAGGCATAAGAGGCAGACCCGAATCAAGGGACCGCCGCAAAAGGGGGATCGTGAACCGAACGCCCATGGAACAAGAGAGTTTGAAGAAGGGTCGGATGCCTGCGTATGTAACGCTCCCAAGACGAGGACCGCCAACGGCCGATGGCTTGAATTTGCGAGGGAGGTACCCCAGCTGCTGCAAGGGAGGTGGCACCACCAGCCCGCAAAGAGTGACCTGAAAAGGAGCTAGGGAGAAAGGAGTGGAGTCGAGAAAGGAACCAACCCCGGGAGGGGGGTAAGCCGTTGGAACGGACCCATAAATGTGGGTGAGCTGAGAAGCGCAAGTCGCGCGCGAGAAGGTAGCATCGAAAGGCATCAAAGGGGTCCGGCAGAGTAAGAGCGCGGCGGACAAGAATAGCATTGCCTTCAAAATGGGAGTCCGACTTGTCATGTGGGAGGAGGAAGGAAAAGGAATCGGGGGAAAGGGAGACAGTGTGGCGGCCAGACAGTTTGAAGGGATCAACAAGTGCGGGAGAGTCTGAAACAACGAGCTCGCCGAGACGGAGCAGCGCAAAGAAGCCAGTGAGCAGTTGGGCGAGGAACAAAGTGTCGTCATACGAAAGGGGCCGTGGCAACGCGGATGAGATAGTAAGAAGGTGATCGCGAGTAAGAGGTTGGGCATGGCGGAGAGGGTGTGAAAAACGGCGAAAGGACCCCTGTAACGAGCGACGTACGAGACGATCGTTACGGTGAAGTTTGACTTCGGGAAAGTAGGGTTCAAGTTGATTTACGATGCCAGACAGGTAGGCACGAACCGAACGGGGTTCGATGTGATGCGACATGAACACGACGTAAAGGGATAGTGTGTCAGGAGTTGGGGAGATATCGAGATGATGCAGGGAGCAGAACTCGATATACGAGTTGTAGGCTGAAGCGTATGATTCACTGGTTGATTGATCAAGAGCATGACGGAGAGTGATTGCGCGCTCGGTAATGAGTCGCTCGTGAGACCAGGCTTCCCTTCGGGGTTGCCAGGCCGTCAAGGTCGTTGGGATCATTTTTTGGCTGCCCCCAGCGTCCGTCGAGGGGGTGAAAATGTACGAATGGATAGATTTGGATCAACAGCTTCGGCATCCGCATTCCGAAGCCGAGAAAGATGATCTGCGACAACATTGAGGGCGCCAGGCACATGAAAAACACGGAAGTCGATCGATTTGCTGAGGACAACATCAACAACTTGGAGAAGCATCCAATTCATCGACGGTAATGCAGCAAGTGAATTGAACAGTTGCACAGTATTGAGATTGTCAGAGAAAACGGCGAGATGAGCAGAAGGCTGAGACCGTGACACTGAGTCAATGATAGCAGCTGACACAGTGAGGGCTTCGTGATAGAAAATTGGTTGGTCGCCGTCTGAGGACGAGATGGGTGCCTGGAAACCAAGATGAAGTTGGGGGAACCAGAAGCCCATGCCTGACAAGCTAGCATCACAGTAAACACAGAGCGTTGATTGAGGAAGCTGGGGGTAGTCCCAGCCTTCGGACGAAAGAAAGTAAACACCATCGGAGTTTGAGAGATGACGCACAACCCAACGGAGTTCACGTTCAATGTCACAATTGACCCAAAGAAGTGCTTGTTGTTCAAGTTTGCCAGCTGTTTTGGCGTAAAGGGCTGAGAGGCCAGGTCGCAACATCGGGAAGACATTGAGAGCCCAGTTGAGATGACCCGCAAGTCGCTGAAAGTCTCTCAAAGAGCGCCGAGTTCCCTGTTGTGTGAAACTTTGAACTGAATTGATGAGAGCGAGACGAGATTCATCAGTCATTTTGACTCTCATACGGTTTGGGTCTACCAAAAATCCAATAATCGGCAGCTCATCTCCAAAGACTTGCTTTCGCTCCTCGTGCGGGAGGTTAACAAAGTCCCACAAAAGGAGGAGCTTGGTAAGGTCTGATGGTAAGTCTCTTTGGTACCTTTGGTAGAACAGTATTTCGCCCTTTCGTTGAGCCGAAAATGAGTCATCGACATAAATTTTAAGTAATGCGAGGAGGAGCTTGACAACAGCAATCCACGTCATGAGCGACATGAATGCATGAAAGATGCGTTGAGATGCTCGACCACCAAAAACGTTTCGGCGATCAACAAAACGACGATGACCAACAGAGACGACCTGTTTAATTTGCCATAAGGGATGCATCGGCATTTGACGGTAGGCTTCGGACACATCCGCCTTCCACACAATCATCGGTTCATTTCCAAACTGCTTTCGGTATGCCCGCAAAGAGGCCCCAAGATCTTGAACATTGTCTAAAGTGACCCCAGCAATATCTTCTTTCGAGATCATATTATTGAGAGCAAAGGTGCCTGCACTATGATCAGTGACAAGTCGGAGTTTATCTGTACCTGGTTTCGGTACAGCATGGATTGGCATGGAGTACATTCCCGGTAGGAGGTCAGGGCCGAACTCGTCTGAGAAACGACCTTTCTCCTGTTCAAGCTTGATCTGGGTTTCGATGAAGTCCCGTTCAGCATCTGATCTAAGAGGTCGGTCAGAGTTGTCCCAGGTGATTGGCCACTCTCCAGGATGAGTATCAGCGAAAGGCCAGAAACCTTCTCGCAAACCATGAATAACCGACTGTACGAAAGCCTGGTTAGGATGAGACGAGAGTAGGGCTTCGAAGCGATCAATATTAATGGGAGTCGAGACTTGGAACAGGTGAGGATTAGAATGGATAGTTTCGAGAGCTTGTGAATTGAGAAGTTCTTTTGCCGGGAGAGAAGGAAGAGGATCGGCAAATTCAGTCCAGTGCACAGTACGACTGCAGGTTGGCATACTCGGATTCCAGACAAACTGTCGTCGAAATGTAGGGCTCCAAGCAATCTCCTCATTTAGCTCCAGTGGTAGAATGCTCCGTACGGCAGTGACTCCCTCGACAGTTCTGCTTGTCGCAACAGTGCTCGTAAGAGCATTCTGCTTGTGACTTGTCACAGGTGCCTCTATTCCATTTATGGCACGGATCGCGCTGTCCTGAGATGGGGTTTCTCCTCCCGAAAGATTGTCCACTTGATCGATCGAGGGAACCCGAACCCATCCCAATTGTGGTGAGATGAATGGTTCGTAAGTCATCAAACTCGGAGTGATCAGTGAGGCGTAGCGATTTCCGATTTGCAACACGCAAACGGACAGCTTTGTCGAAGTCGATGACTCGAAAATGGAATTGTGGGTGGACTGAGGCGAAGAGACGGGACATGAACGAGTTCCAGGCTCAGTATTCAGCTGCCCGCGATGGGAGAGCGAATTCAATTGCCTCAGTGGCCTTTCTGAATGCAACGACCCATTCGCCATGACCTTGGACCACTTTGGAGGTCTTAGGCGCTTTGACCAAGAGCTGAAAAAGGTCTCCAACATCTCTGGTTTGTTTGGACTCGAGGCTGGTAGTGTAGTGGGCTCCCAGCACTTTGTCGAGGTCAATGGGGAGTCCCCTGACAATATTTCCCCACTGGTCAACTGGGAAATCGGGACATCCGGGGGCGAGCATGATTTTTCGAATGATGAACGTTGGATCGTTCGCCCAGTTGTTGAGGAGGACGAGTGAATCCTGGATTTCACTGGAGACAGACGATGAAAGCCGAGACGATGAGCCACTCCATGGGAAAAGGGTTTCATCAACTGCTGATCGATGACGTTTGGGTTTGGGCTCGAAGTCATCATCTGAGTTGGACGAGGCTGAGTTGGTTCTGCCTGTACGCTCTCTGATTCTTCCCGAGTTCGCTTCTGTCCTCTCGATTGACAAGTGTCGAGAGGGTCCAGCTGAATGAGATGTCCCCCTACTCTCGTCCCCATTCCGAAAGATGATATCCGGTCGATGAGCGGCTTTGGAGTGATCGAGCATGTTGAGGTATGATGACAATGCAATGGACCAGTCTTCTGGAAATGAGCCGCCTTTGGGTGACCGCAAAACTGAGAGGATTCCGAGAACGGCTTCCCCTTTAGAGATCTCTCCTTGTCGGTGTCGCTCGACAAGGGCACGACATAACTGGATGGTGGGGTTTGATCGCGAAGATCCATTCTCTGGAGAAGAGACGGTTTGGGAGGATTCGCCATGATCAGACATCCCAGTGAGTGAATGTGATGGG
>JBBPTZ010001165.1:0-11218 GCA_038094315.1 Phylloporus cf. tubipes
AGCTTGGTGTATTCCCAAGTAGAAATAGCTTAGTGATACATGTGCGTGCGGCCAGTATATAAGTGGAAGCAGAATGCGCACGGACCAAGGATGTAAAAGGAAACTATCGTCAAGATAGGAAAAGAACATTGTAGAACAACGTAGAAGAACCGTGACTAAGCAAGAGGGGAAAGTGCTATTGGTGGGAAGGAAACGATGACTACGAAGTGGTGAGTGATATCGGCCGATGGGTGGAAAGGGGTCATCGTAGAGGAAAAGGAAGTAGTGTTCGTGAGAGAAGAGAGAAATAGGGGCGAATCGTAACAGTATCTATATATGTCCATAACATGCGGTGTCTGTGCATATCACCATGAGGAGAACAGCCTTAGGGCTGTGTGGAATGGAAGTTCATAGAAGGTCATAGAATGTCATAGAATGGCATAGCCCTTGTGGTGTAGAAGTGTGAACATGCTGCCTGTGCATGTTAGAAGCATAGGGCATGTGGTCAATACATGCATCATGAGTCGTGAAGAGTCATAAAAAGCGTAACATGCATCCTGTGCATGGATCATGAGTCATAGAAGCGTACCATGAGGTCACTGCATGTATCATGAGTCATAAGATCCATCAGATCCATGGAGATAAAAGATAAAGCATAAACATGCATGCAATACATGTGTAATAGAAGAAAGGCATGAGGGCATAGAAATGGAAGCACATAATAATAAGGCACAGCCTCATGTCATGGATAAGAGATAAGGGCTGTGTCTGGGCACAGGGTCAAAGATAAAGAGATAAGGCGTCAGGGGCGACTGTGACAAGAGTGAAAGTGAAGCATCACATGTCTGATAAGATAAGATAAAAGAGAGAAAAAGTATACATTAAGTCCATTGGGATGCGTCTGTAACAGTGATACACACACTTGGTCACGTCGAGCTAAATGAACTATTAGATATCATTTGAACATGGCTAGAACAGGGGGACTACACATTGTGCTATGAGGAACATGTTGAGTTCCACTTGATAATTGAAGCCCTAGCTGCCAATGCTACATTATCTTGCACTTTGTATATAATGATTTCCAATGCACTTTGGATCAAACAAGGAAAAAATGGTGAATGTCATATACTGAAGTTGAGCTAATACAATGCCATTGGATTATAATGGCTGTCTACCTCTGAAGAATATTGCAGCAAAATCATGAACCCTTATCATCATACATAAACTCTCCATCTCAGAAAATGAGATCAAAATAATCTATGAAAATGATAAAACAATGTAATCAATTACAATCCAGGCACCACTCAAGCAATTTTGTTCTTAATGACACTTTGTCACACAGGAATATCACAGTCTGTTAGTTCCTGTGATGTTATATACAATAATACTTTTATTTTCTACTACTCAAGTGAAGTAAGTGTGGGCCCAAAAAAAAAAATGAAACTTTTGTAGCATACTGTAGGGGTTGTGTGGTGCTCACAGATGAGCCACAACTGTGCACACTGTACAGCACTCACAGACGGGCCGTGACTGTGATGACTGCACAGCTTTTCTGACTGTCATATGCCACTTTTACAAGTCCAACTCCGGTCTCTGCTCCTCAACTCCACACCAACTCCAGTGTTATTTCTCCTATCCTCTGGTCACCTGACCTCAGACCATTTCTGTTACCCTTTTGTATATCCTTGTTCTTACTTACTCCATTTATACTAGTTCTGCCCCTTGTTCTCCTCTGGGAGCTGTGTGAAGCACAGCTCTGGTATTCCAGTACATCTCCTTTCTGTCTTACTCAGTCTTTAGCTCTGTATTACCGATATTTCCAATACTCTGGTAATAGTCCATTCTGGCTTAGAAATCCGGTGTAACTCTGGAGTATATAAACCCTGTAATATTTGCTGTAGATACTTCAGTTCAAATATTGATTTAACTACCTCCTGTTCTCCCGCACTTGAGTCTCTAGACTCTCCTCTCTGACCTCTGACTCCGAGGACCATGAGTACAAGGGCGCAACACATAAGTCCTGTGCCAAAAGTCCTCACCCCTCTCTGACTCGCTCCGTACCCCCTTGGTACCTCCAACACTCCGAAACTCTGGATTTCCCCCCAGGAGGATCCAAGTTTAACACTCACCTTCTATATCAGGACTGATGAGTCAGCCATGAGGATTACCATGAGGTGCTTATTTATGACATGCAGCAGCCTTGAGGTTGATGAGGTTTGCACAGCCTTGCACTACCTGGGTATAGCCAAGCACTGCCTGTTATGCATAGCATTGTGAATGAAGATCCGGAATGTCGGGTGCAACTGAGGTTCAATCCAAGGGTGCAGATGATGGGTCGATCATCGGGTCGAAGGTGAACAGAGGAGGCTCTCAAGGAATCACCTTGGAACTCACAGAGCACTTCTGTAGCGTGCAGTGGCTAGTAGAAGTCCGGGAGATGGTTCAAGACACAATGCTAGATTGCGCAGATCAAGAATAGAGACTAGAGTACATGCAGCACTGGTATAAGTACTCTATCGTATGTAAGCAGTAGAAGCCCGAGGAATCAGATGGAACTACTGTGGATTGGCTAATACATGTGAGTCAATGGGAAAGTAGCAGAATGACAATGCCATTGTGAGAGAAGTGGCAGAGGAGTAGAGCTGTCCATAGAACATACTAGAAGATTATGGAATAAGTCTGGGGCCTGTTCTGGTAGGATCCAAAGGAACAGCATCAGGCCAGAAAGTGGAATAAAGAAGCTGCCAGGTCAACAATACTACGAAAAGGTAGTGTTCCTAGCAGGGGCCGGGGTCGGAATAAGCAAAGGAAAAGAGAAAAATGGACCGTTGCAACAACACAACCGTAACACTGCCATAAAGGTCAGATAAGCACTGCTTTGGCACAGGTATTTGCATAGCCTTACACTGCCATGTGTTGCCTCAATGACTTGTTGTGACTAGTGTTGGCTAAGTTCTGATTAAGAGTTAGGTGTCAGGATACATAAGTGTAGATATTGCATAGAAAATGCAATAGGATGTGTAAAAGGCCAAGAAAATTAGTGAAAAATAGGAGTAAAATAGGGCAATTGTAACAATAATGATCTCAAATACTCTTCCAAAAGAGCTCAGAATTAGCTTAACTCTCATGAAATCAAGGTTCTGGATTGGCCAGCACAATCTCCAGATCTTAGCCCTATTGAACATGCCTGGCAAATTCTGGAAAAAAAGCTCAACAGCTATCCAATACCTTCAAAGGAAGTATGGGAACTTTGGAAAAGAATTGTAGTGGAGTGGGATAAGATTGAAGTTGAGAAGTGTCAGAGATTGATAGAAAGCATGCCTAGGAGATTAGAGGCAGTGATTAAGGCCAAGGGAGGACACACTAAATACTAAAAGTCTAGACTTGAAATGATGCTCAAATAAATGTCCCAATGACATTATTTTAAAATGGCTATAACTCAGTGGCATGACAACCAAATCAGATTATTTAAGTGGTGTTAAAATGCCAAGAGCATGTACCTCATTTCATTCTGCAACTATTTGGTCTTGTTTGTTCTTGATGTCTGGCAATTAGTCAATGTTTTCAAAATGACCCAATATTGGGACACTTTTTTAAGCCACTATAACAGCTGTGAAACATGAGATAAGGCAAGGAAACAAGGCCATTATGAGAGAGGTGACTAAGGAGTTAGGCTGTCCATAGAAATAAGGGCAAAACCAGGAATAATACCAAGGACCTCTTCCAGTGGAAGTGGAAGGAATTGTTACAATTGCTCTATTTTACTTCTATTTTTTACTAATTTTTCTGGCCTTTTACACATCTTATTGCATTTACTATGCAATATCTACACTTATCCTGAACAGATAACCCTCAATCAGGACTTAGCCAACACTAGTCAAAACAAGTCACTGAGGTAACACACAGCATGAAACAACTAGCCCACTAGGACCAATCACTTACCAGGACAAGTAGTAAACCTTATACTAGAGATGCACCTGATGCTGGAGATGTATTGCAATATGTCCCTATAGTTACTATATTACCATCTTGTAGGAAATATAGTAGTCAGTATAGGGCACATTTTGCTGCGCAATTTAGCTTATGTAATCAACCTAAAAGCCCACATCTTGCAATACATCTCCCCTTGTTTTGCCTATACCCATATCTAGCAACCCCCATATGTCATTCCTGTGCCTGATGCGATGTTTTTAGCATTACATAACCGCTTTCTCAACACCTGGAGATTGTCCATATATGGACACCTATGTAGATATATGTCAGAAAACAAAAAAGCGCGTACCACCTCATCCAGCAAATAGATCCCTTGATAAATTAGATACCCAGTTCACTATGATGTATACTAACACTGTCCCAGCAGCCTGGACTGTGGGAACTAACCCCTTAATGTGTAGACAACATATACTTCCTACCCCTAATTCCCAAAAAAGCGATTCACCCTTGTAGTAGATAGGCATCCAAAATCTATATACATGTACCTAGTATGTATACCTACATGGCCACAGATGATCAGATTGTTAGGGCCATCCCTTGGCATCCAGTGATTAAATATGTGTGATTTCACTATATACTCTGAAGCGATCAACCATTTGTTCAATCTTCAGGGCAACTGTCCTCACCTGTAGAATACATATATACCATCATATGTCCAAGTTTTCGAAAGGTCTGCCATGGAAATGAGTGCAGGGGAGCCAGAATGACATACAGAATGTGTGGGAAAAAGATCAACAATCTTGGAGATTGACAAAAACTTGGATTACACTAAAAACTATTGTACAATGCTCTATAGCTACTATGAATGTATTCTAGCTTGTGTGCCTAGTGGTATGTATTGGGAAAGCAATAGTAAAGTGGCAAAAAAGTGAAAATGATAGGAGATTTATACAAAACACACCAAGAACATAACATTACAACCATTGGATCACAAGAATAAATATTGTACAGTCACTATAGATCACTCTACAAGCAATCAAGCATATGTGCCTAGTGATATGTGGTGATAAAGTAGTCAAAAAGTGAAATTGATGTAACAAACTGACAACTGTACTGGCAGTAATAAGTTCATCAGTGAATGCAGTTAGACAGTACTCTTACCAATTTCGCTTTTTGACTACTTTACCACCACATACCACTAGGTGTTACATATGCATTCCAACAGACTTAGCATAATTTTTCACTCACTCTTATCTTATCTTATCTAACAAACCACAGACATGTGATGCTTCACTTTCACTCTTGTCACAGTCGCTCCTAATGTTTTATCTCTTATCTTCAACCCTGTGCCCTGACACAGCCCTTATCTCTTATCCATGACATGAGGCAGCACCTTATCTTTTATGCGCTTCTGATCTTCCATGCCTCATGCCTTCTTTTGATCCATGCTGCATCCTCATGGTATGCTTCTACACTTCCATGCTTCTCATGTTTCAAATTCATGTGGTCACTGCATGTTATGCTTCTCTTCTAATGCACATGAAACACCTCATGTTTATGCTTCCATTCCACACAGCCTCAAGGCTGTTCTCCTCATGGTGATACATGCAGTAGTTGCATGTTATGGACATATATGAATAGGTGTTGGTAGATTCAGTACAAACATGTACATACCCCTAGGTAGTATATAAAGGCCCAGAGCCAGCCAAGGGACCTCAGTTTGTCCTCTTGGTTTTCCCCCTCCAACCTTGGTAACTGGAGAATCTTGGTGCATGCTCACCAAAAGTTCTGCTTGAGCAGCCTGTAGCATTTATGGATTAGGTGTCAACACCTTCATTGGTTGTTGGGTTGTTTCATTAAAACAAACTCTTACAGCTATCCACTGCTAGGGCAAGATAGACTGCCCATGGGACAAGAGAGACCATCCATATCTGATGGGACAAGAAAAGAATGTCCACAATCACCCTTAGACATTTGTCCCTTCATTAGAACAAACTTCAAATCAGCTACCCACTGCTAGGGCAAGATAGACTGCCCACAGGACAAGAGAGACTGTCCATATCTGACGGGACAAGAAAAGAATGTCCACTATAACCATTAGACATTTGTCCTTTCATTAGGACACACTTTTTAAATCAGCTACCTGCTGCTGGTGACGATCTGATGGGACAAAAGCAGAACGTCCACAATCACTCCACCATTTGATAACACGTACAATGACTACCACATCAGACGCTAACAAAACAGACACTAGGTTGGCCATCCCCTGTTCAGGTCAAAACTCAAAGTTGGAAAGCTTCATTGCTTGCAGAACGAAGGGTCAGACACACAGACAATCAAACTACAAAGACGATTACCGAAACCAGACAACCACTATGTCAGAACAGATTAATCAGATGTTGATGAACCCAAACGTACCCCATGAGACAAAATTTGAAGCTACCCTATATGAGTTCAATGCAATACACTATGTGATGGGATTATGGAAGGAGACAATCACCAAGTTACAAGAAGATGTCCAGGTGACACAACAGACAGTGACACAGCTACAAATGGAGCTAGTGGCCACGAAACAAGAGCTACAACAAGCTGATAAATGTATACAACTCCTGCAAGCCCAAGGGTCAGGAATGCCAATGCATGGCGGCATCTATTTGCAGATGCAGTACTCTGGAAGTACAGGGATGCCTGCCCACAGCAATACATTTGACGATACTAGGATACCCACATATGAAGGAATGTACCCACAGACAAGGGATATGCGTGCCCCACGATACAATATTTATGAAGATGAACTGCCTGCTGATGCGGAGTATGATGGTACTTAGATGAGGAACAACAAAGTACCAGAAGTAATCCGACTAGGATTCTCTATGCCTGAAAAGAGAAAGAAGAACAAAGGCAAAAGGAAGGCACAACCAGAGTGGCAGGAAGAACACCGCCGAAGCAAAGAAAAGCCTTTTGTATGGCTGAAGCAAGGCAGGACAACACCCCCAGTAATGAAGAAGAAATGTTATAACTGTGAAGGGAATCACCTTGCAAGCAGATGTGCTGAGGTTAAACAGGAATGCCTCCTGTGCAACTGGCTAGGAGGAAAGCATAAGCAGGAATGCCTGATGAAGCAATGGGTTTGCTTTGCAGAAGAACCTGCTGACAAACAAATTCATACACGAGAAAAAGGGTTAGCTCAAGTCACCCCCATACTGGACATGGAACATTGGGTAAATGCTGAAGAAGCACCCTTAGATGGGATGCTAGAGGAAGGAGAAATTGAGGAAGGAGAAATTCCCCAGATGATAGATTATGAATCATCAGATGAAAAAAAGCCAACCTTCACAACAGCAATGGATGAGATGATCCAGACTATGATGTACAACCAAGCAGAAGCATACTTTGCAAGTATTGCCAATAGAATACTTGGCAGGATTGATGAAGACAAAGAACTCATGGAGGCTGGACCTTTCTATTTGTAATCTGATGATAGACACGACCACGTCCTGGGATGACAATAAACTCACCCATCCAAGTTTTTTTTCTAACGAATCAAATGACACTTTAACGACTGTGCTGAGCACCACTTTGATGTTTTTTGATGGAATTTTTTCTTTCTTTTTTTGCTGATCACAGGGACTGTAATCTTAGACAGAGGGTAGGTATAGATGAAAGGACCACAATCCTTACCCCTCATTACCCGATGGTCCTGAGAATAGACCAAAGAGAACACAAGAAACGAAACAAGAAACACACAAAAAAATCTTTTGACAACCTTTAGACACATATGACGCCAAACAATGCCACAAGAGCAGTGCTCTATGGCACGCCCTATCTTATAATGAAAATTGATGAAGAAACAGTCTCTCTAGACAAGAGACCAATAGACAAGGAACCAATAGATGCTTACTCTAGATAAGAAGCCCCCTGGAGAGGATGAGCACATTTGTCTTTATCCCCGATGAAGGGTTGATTACACAGTTACAATAAAACAGCCAAGATGGGTAAAAGTATGATGAACATATGATGAACACCAGTATGACACAGTATGACGATGAACAACCATAGGATGCAGACCATCTGACATAGATGAAGACAGACGCTGACAAAGAAAAAGAAGGACAACTCTAGGCGCTTGACGCACTATAACAAGAATTGTCCCCAGATAGGATCAGGATATCATCCACTTTGATCTTAGATGAAGGATTATCCACGAGAACCAAAATATATGAAGAAGTTCAGAAAATAACAAAGGAAGTATCCAAGTTAGATGATGAATATGTGAAGAAAGATGGGCTATACTATGACATCCAAAACCACCTTTACATTCCCCTGAAACTCCACACGGACATAGTGTGCCAGTTTCATAACACCCCAGTTGCTGGACATCCAAGCTATGAGAAGATGATTGAGTTGCTGCAGCACAGCTACTACTGGCCAGGAATGACCAATTATGTGAAGGACTACATTTCAAGGTGTGACAGGTGCACACGCTTCAAGAGCTCTAACAAAGCCCTTGCTGGGAAACTCCAACCACTACCAGTGCCTGAGGCACCATGGGAGCATATTGTTACACATAGCGTCACAAAGAGGATCCGGAACACCGGAAGTCGCCGAGGTTCAATCTGAGGGCACGGACAACAGAGCGGTCATTGGGATGAAGGTGTACGAAGGGGGTTCTCAAAGGGAAGGCCTTGGAACTCTCAGAGCATCTCAATAGCATGCAGAGGCTAATAGAGATCCGGAGGTGGTTCAAGATACGATGCTAAGATTGTGTAGATCAAGAATGAAGTCTACAGTACATACAGCGCTGGTATAAGTACTCAATTGTATGTAAGCAGTGGAAGCCGATGGAAACAGATGGAACTACTGTGGAAGAGTCAATACGTATGAGTCAATGGGAAAGTAGCAGAAAGACGCTGCCATTGTGAGAGAAGTGGTAAAGGAGAGAAGCTGTTCTTAGAACGTGCAAGAAAGTTATGGAACAAATCTGGGGCCTGGTCTGGTAGGATCCAAATGAACAGCGTCAGGCCAGAAAGCAGGGTAGAGACACTGCTGGGTCAGTGATACAATGAACAAGTAGTGTTCCCAATGGGGGCTGGGGTCAGAGTAAGCAAAGAAAAAGAGAAAAACTGAGGTGCGCAATAATACAACCATAACACTAATCCAGCTCCTATGGCTGTGCTTGGCTGTACCTGGGCAGTACATGGCTATGCAAACCTATGTGACCTCAAGGCCACAGCACAATGCAAATAAGCACCTCATGGTAATCCTTACAGCTGACTTATCAGTTCCAATATGGAAGATGAGTATGAAGTACAAGTCAGAACTAGTCAACACAACTCAGAAATACTGGGGCTATGTAACAGATACCAGTGCATACCCTAGTTCTTGTAGTTCTATTAGATGCATGCATATTTCTCAAGTTCACCAACACAGGATATCATAAATGTAGTGTACATGAATGTAAATACTAGAAAAGTATATAAAGGTCAAGGGCAAGCACTAGGATTTTCCCTAGTCTTGTTCTCTTGGAGATTTCCTAGTCCTACTAGCAATCTTCAGTCTAAGGCTACTCTACTTGTCTAAGGGTAAGTGATCAGTCCTTAGGGGCTAGTTGTTTCAGGAATGGTATGGGGTCAAGAAACAAGGAATAAGTGCTGTTGGTTCAGCAATACAATTAACAAGTAGTATTCCCACACAGGCTTGGAATCAGAGTAAGAAAAGAAGAAAAGAAGAAAAGGCTGATGCAATAGTACAATTGTAACACATCACCTTGCTCTTCCACAGATGGTGCCCACAATGTGTCCCCAACTCTCAGCACAATATCTTGCTGTACAACATAATGTGTCAGAGTTGTTCTCAGCCCATTCACCTGCCTGAAGATGCAATGACAGCAACACATTGCCTCTCTCTGTTCACTCTCCCACATTGCCCTTCCTTTCTACCACCATGACAGCATTAATAGCCATTCAGCTATGACATACTCTTGAGCCTCATCAGCAAAACCCTAATTATACCCCAGTATCATATGCTGCTTTCTACAAGTCCAACTCCGGTCTCTGCTCCTCAACTCCACACCAACTCTGGTGTGATTTCCCCTATCCTCTGGTCACCTGACCCTCGGACCATTTCCATTCCTCTTTTGTACATCCTTGTTCTTACTTACTCCGTTTGTATTAGTTTCACTTCTTGTTCCTTCCGATAGACCTGTGCTTCGCACAGCTCCAATACTCCGGTATATACATTCCTGTCTTACTCATTCCCTTGTTCTGTCTTACTAACATTTGTAATACTCCGGTAATCCTCCGTTCTGGCTTATGAATCCGGTGCAACTCCGTTAGTATATAAACTCTGTAAATTTGTTGTAGATACTTCAGTTTGAATATCGAATTAACTTCCTCCTGTCTTCCTGCACTTGAGTCTCTCAGACTCTCCCCTCTGACCTCCAACCCCGAGGACTGCGAGTACAAGGGCGTGACACATAAGTCCTGTGCCAAGAGTCCTCGCCCCCCTCCGACTCGCCCCATACCCTCGGTACCTCCAACCCTCCAAAACTCCGGACTTCCCCCAGGAGGATCCGAGTTTAACACCCAGGCTGTCAAGAGTTACAGCATATTACAGTATTACTACAGATTACTACAGAACGCGGCCAAAAACGGCATATTGATTACAGCAGCTGACAGCTTGACAGCTGAGAAATATGACAGGACCCTGGAATCACATCATGTCACAGTTTGTCACAGTGGAACACATCGGCTCAGTGGCACAGTGTGACAGCACTATAGCCGAGCGATCTGACAGGTGCCCAGCCCTACATCATGTCATAGGTTATCATGGAACGGCACACCAGCTCAACAGCACAGTGCGACAGCACACAGTGTCGACAGGGACCATAGTAACTATGTAGGTACAAGTAATAGTAGTTCCTAATTAGCCTACCTTTCCTAATTGGCGAGGGACTTGTGTTTTTTGGTGCAAGTCACATTACATAATCAAGTTCATTGTCACACTCGTTGCAACTTCTTTACCCCACACCATTCTGCCTCTGTTGCACTGTTTCGAGCCCAACCGCTTGTCTCTCATCACCCCAATGACGGCAATAACAATGCGTCTCGTCCAGTCCCCCACCACGTCAACAATGATGACGACGATGACAGGGTGTCCCAGCCCCTCCCTCCACCGCACCGATGATGACAACAATGCGTCCCATACACTGTTACAATCACCTTGTTTCCCCCCCTTTTCCTAAGTCAATGCAGTTCAATGCAGTTCAATCTAGTACAGTCCAGTCAATACACTTCAATCTGATGCA
>JBBPTZ010001166.1:0-11218 GCA_038094315.1 Phylloporus cf. tubipes
CCTATTCACGGAGCAGGACTGACCCACCTCTGTTACCATAGCCCACCCATCCAGAAACCCATGCTTTCGCCCTCCACAGTTGGATGACGAAATCGAGACACCCATACCTGAGTACATCCCATATCACTGTTGACCCCCACCCACAGGCCTCCCCTTGTCTGCACCACCTAGACCACAGCCCATTGTACCCTTGCCCCCTTGCACCCCCAGCCCCATCGCTGCCACCCTATCCCAGTCACCCACCATGTCTTCCACTGAGCTTAAGGCCACCCTTCCCACCAACTTCTCTGGAGAACCCGCTGATGTTACGGTCGTACTATTGCGTCAGTCTGTTTTTCTCTTTTCCTTTGCCTACTCCAACCCCGGCCCTTGCTGGGAGCACTACTTATTCGTTGTATCGCTGACCCGGCAGCTTCTTTATCCCGCCTTCTGGTCAGACGCCGTTCCTTCGAGTCTTACCAGAACTGACCCCGGACATTATTCTTGATCCTTCCGTACGTTTCCATGGACAGCCCTTCTCCTCCGCCGTTTCTCTCACAACGGCGTCATCTCCCCGCTACCTTCCCACTGACACATACGTACTTACTAACCCGCAGTAGTTCCGTCCGATTCTACGGACTTCTGTCGCTTACGTACTGTCGAGTACTTATACTGTGGCCGCCTGTACCAGTACTGTATTCTTGATCTTCGCAATCTAGCGTTGTTTCATGAACCAACCCCCGGACCTCTGTGAGCCTCTGTACGCTCTTGAGTTACTCTGTAAGTTCCTAGGCGATTCCTAGCGAACTCCCCTCGTTCACCTTCGACCCGACAACCGACCCGTCATCCGCCCCCCCTCGGATTGAACCTCGGCTGTGCCCGACGTTCCGGATCTACGTTTGCAATGCTACGCGTAACAGCTGATGCCATGTGTTGGATGAAGGCCATGCGTGCCTACTTTGCCATAAACCCCTCGCTATATTCCACTGACCAAGCCAAGGTCATGACCACCCTAAACAAGATGAGTAAGGGTCATGGTGTCTCATTCTCTGAGATGTGGTATGATCTCATGGCTGATGCCAACCTCGCCTCCTCTGAGAAAACCTTTGAGAAGCTAGCCTTGAACTTCCAAACCACCTTTTACCCATACAATATCAAGGCCACTGCCCACTGTTACGGTCATACTATTGCGTCAGTCCGTTTTTCTCTTTTCCTTTGCTTATTCTGACCCCGGCCCCTGCTGGGAGCACTACCTCTTTATTGTATCACTGAACCAGCAGCTTCTCTATCCTGCCTTCTGGCCAGACACTGTTCCTTTGGATACTACTGGAACTGGCCCTGGACTTCTTTCTTGATCTTTCCGTACGTTTCTATGGACAGCCTTCTCTCCTCCGTCGTTTCTCTCACAACGGCATTGTCTTCCCGCTATCCTCCCACTGACTCATACGTGGTTACCAATCTGCAGTAGTTCCGTCCACTTCCATGGACTTCTGTAGCTTATGTACAACTTAGTACTTATACCGCTGCTGCCTGTATTGTATCTCATTCTTGATCTATGCAATACTAGCGTCGTATCTTGAACCACTCCCAGACTTCTCTTAGCCACTGCATGCTACTGAAGTGCTCTGTAAGTTCCTAGGTGATTCTTAGCGAACTCCCCTCGTTTACCTTCGACCCGACGACTGTCTCGTCGTCCACCCCCTCATATCGAACCTTGGCGACTCCGACGTTCCGGATCCTTGTTACGACATTACACGTAACACCCACCACAAGCTTGCCAAGCTCCAACAGAAATCCTTCCACACATCCAGAGGTGTCTATAATAATGGCTTCCAAAAGTTTATCACCGACTTCCAGAACCTCACATCCAAAGCTGGCATGCAGGACCAGGACACCCTTATTGATCTCTTCTCCCTGGAATTAGACTCTCACATCTCCATGCTTGTTATTGGCATCAAGAAACAACCTGCCACCATTACTAAATGGATCGCCAAGGCCAAGGCTTTCCATGCCCAAGTCTCCCACATGGATGCTATCTCCAAGGGACACACCCCCCCTTTGCTCACCCATCATCACCCCACCATTGACCCAAACGCTATGGACATCGACACCATTCGCCTCAATAAGCTCACCCCGGCCGAACGAGCTAGATGCATCAAGGAGAAACTATGCTTCAAGTGTTGCAAAGGAGGCCATAACGTGGGTAGCTGTCCCACTGCTCTGCTCTACACATTCCTGCATTACCCGCCCCCTGTCACCCACAGAACATCCAGAACACAGAAACCACTCCTGCCCCAATAGCTTCCTCCTCCACTCCATCCGCCGCCACCCCCTCTACCATTGATGCATATATTAACACCCTGAAGACTCAGGGCAAGAATGAGGATGAGGTCCTCCAAATACTCAAGGTCTGCTTTGAGGAAATGCCTGAAAAAGACATCTTCATTGCCGCTATCGATACCAAGGATTTTTAGAATGGGAAGCTGCCTTGACGTCTCCTTCCCTACATATTTCCAATGTATTACTCGCTCTGCCCAATAAACGTATGCTCCTTGTCCCCATTAAATTGCAGGCCTTTGGAAAAATCGTCGACACCTTTGCACTCATTGACTCTGGTGCCACCAGAAATTTTATTGATGTCAGTCTCCTCACCCAAGCCAACTTCCCCTTACAACGTATGCCTCACCCAATCATTGTGCACAATGTGGACAGCACTGCCAATGCCAAGGGAATGATCCAATGGAAGACCCGGATTGGCCTCAAGTTCCCCTCCACTGATGATGAGGAAGAACTCATGGTTCTAAGCCTAGGCCGCTGACAGATCATACTTGGAATGCTGTGGCTCCAGAAATGGAACCTCTGTATTGACTGGGCCAACAACCGCACCACTCTCCCTCACAAACCCTGCCCCATTGACGATGAACTATACACCCACCAGTGGTACCTGGTCCGATATCTTGGACTAGATGTCAACCAGGAGATCTCAGAACTCTATGACTGGTGATATGCCCCCTCCGAAGATGTCAATAAAATCACCATATCCACCCAGCTTGCCCAGGAAGCCACCCCTAAGAAACAAGAGATCCTGACCTGGTGCAAGGACTTCACCAATGCCTTCTCAGAGAAGACTCATGAGAAACTCCCTCCTCACTGCTCTTATGACCACACCATCAAACTCAAACCCTCCTTCATCCCAAAGATCACCAAAGTTTACCCCCTGAACCCTGCCAAACACGAGGCCTGCAAGGCCTTCATGGACGAACACCTGAAGACTGGATGGATCGTCCTGTTGAAATCCCCTCAAGCCTTGCCATTCTTCTTCGTCCCCAAGAAAGATGGAACTCTCCACCCCTGCCAAGACTATTGAAACCTGAACTCCCATACCATCCGCAATGCCTATTCGCTCCCCCTCATCCCTGAGTTAATTGACGACATGAAAGAATCCACCCTGTTCACCAAGCTCAACATCCAGTGGGGCTACAATAACATCTGTATCTGCAAAGAAGACCAGTGGAAGGCAGCGTTCATCACACCACTCAGCCTATTTGAACCTACTGTTATGTTCTTTGGTTTCAACAATGCTCCCCCCACCTTCTAGGTGTTTATAAACAACATCTTTGCAGACATGATCAGGGAGAAATGGCTCAAGATATATATGGATGATCTGGGCATTCACACTAAAGATGATATCACACTCCACCATGAGCACACCTGCTGCATTTTGCTGCGACTCCGCAAACATGGACTGTCCCTGAAGCTATCCAAATGTTCCTTTGACACCCCTCGTATGGAATACCTTGGGCTCATCATCAGTCAAGGGAAGATCGAGATGGATCTTACTAAACTCCGGGCTATCCAAGACTGGAAACCCCCCTTCTCCGTCAAGGCTGTACACTCTTTCATGGACTTCGCTAACTTCTACCAAAAATTCATACCGGATTTCTCCAACATCGTTACACCTCTAAACCTCCTCACCCAGAAGAATGAGCCCTGGGCCTGGACAGGCTTCCAACAATGCACTTTCGACCAACTGAAACAAATCTTCTCCTCCACCCCCGTCCTTCTCATATCCAACGTCACCAAACCATTCTCAGTCATGTCCAATGCCTCACTCATCGCTGCAGGCGCAGTTCTGATGCAAACCAACACCAACAGAGACCCCCACCCTTGCACATACTTCTCTCATACCTTTGATTCCATGGAATGTAACTATGACATTTATGACCATGAACTCCTCACTGTTATTCTTGCCCTGGCTGAATGGTGCCAGTACCTACAGGGTACCACCCATCCAGTCACCATCTTCACTGATCACAAGAACCTGTTCTACATCAAGGACCCTTGAAAACTCTCCTGTTGACAAGCTCGCTGGTCTCTCTTTTTATAGGACTTTGACATAGTCTGGCATGTCATGCCAGGCACCAAAATGGGACCGGCTGATGTGCTCTCCCAGAAAGAACTTGTGAACACCACCTCTGACAATGCCAACACCTCCATCGTCCCTAACCCAGTTGTTGTCAATGTGCTTGATCTCACCCTCACCTGCCACATCCAGTCCTCCTCCCAGTCCTCCCCCCTTGTCCTCAAGGCCATTCAAAATATCCAAGAGGGCTCACCTCTCTTCCCTCACTTGGCTTTGACAGATTGGACTTTTGATGCTGGGCACCTATACTATAAAGGACATATGTGTTACGTTTTGTCCCTTTTTCCCCTATGTTGTCCCCTTCCATCACTACTTCCCTTTGTACAGACACTTCCTCCGACCCCTTTGGGCATATATCTTGTCTCAGTAAGCTCACTGTTACTCTGACTTCTTCGTATATCACTGCTCATACTTCAACTCGTGTGTTTACCTTTACATACGAGAAAGACACCCATGACAGCATTGTACAACAGTACTTAGTCTTTACTGTAGTCACTTGGATCCTCTGCCTTGTTTCTTGTACATCCACCTGAATCCAAGCACCCCCTTGTCTTGTCCCTTAGCCGTGCAAGGGCCTCGTCTCTCTAAGTCTTAGGTCTTCTTCTGATAGACCTCTGTGTTGCTTTGACCGTCGTCATTGCGCAACACCACTTCGTCCTTTGTCACCTCAACGCCCTTGAGGTCCCCCGACTCCCTGTGCATCGCAACAGTTGCCCGTCACTAGGAATTCCCTAGGACACTTCGCCCCTCGTCCCTTGCCCTTGCTTGGTCCTTCAGGTCCTTCAAGACTACGCTAGTCCCTATCCAGGCCTATCGTAACAATATGTATGTTCCCCCTGCCAACTGGTCCACCCTCCTCCATGTGCTACACAAATCCCCCACCATGGGCCATGCAGGCCGTTTCCACACCAAAACTCTTGTCAAATGGGACTATTGGTGGCCCAGACTTGCTACATTTGTTAGCTCCTTCGTCGCAGGTTGTGCTGCTTGCCAAGCTGCTAAAGTTAACATGCACCCCACCATCCCACCACTCTCTCCCATCACCTCCACCACCACTCTCCTGTTTAAACAGCTCTCCATGGACCTCATCACGGACCTCCCCTCTACTAAAGAATATGATTTCTTATTGGTCATGGTCAACCAAGGCCTTTCAAAGGGGGTCATTTTATGCCCTTGTACCAAAACCATTGACGCTCAGGGAGTAGCCTCCCTCTTTTTCCTCCACGTCTTCAAATGCTTTGGTCTTCATGACTCCATCATCTTTGACTGAGGTCCCCAATTTGCCTCTGTGTTTGCCAAGGAACTCACCTGCCTCCTTCACTATAATGTCCATCTGTCTACAGCCTACCACCTGCAGACTGATGGCCAAACTGAGCAAACCAATCAGGAGATCAAAACCTATCTGCGGATCTTTTGTGGAAATAATCCCACGTCTTGGCCCGACCTCCTTACCACCACCGAATTCCACCACAACTCCATGCCTCACAGCTCCACCAAGGTCTTCCCATTCTCCCTCCTCCTCGGCTATGAACCCCATTCATATCCCCCTCTTGGAAAGACGTTTCTCCCTGCCTTGGAAAAACATCTCACACTCCTTGACCAAGCCTGTGATGAAGCACTGGCTGCACATGACTCAGCCCATCAGATCATGACAGCACGCTCCACTTGAAATTTCTCCCCTTGGAAAGTTGGAGATAAGGTCTGGCTAGAGGCCCCTAACCTTCACATTGACTACCCCTCTCAGAAACTTGCTTCCAAATGCTTGGGTCCCTTTGAGATTGATCAGGTACTATTGCCACTCATATACCACCTCCAACTACCGCCCACCTGGAAAATACACAATGTTTTCCATGCCTCACTCTTATCTTCCTATCGTGAAACCCCCACCTTTGGCCCCAATTTTACCCAACCACCACCAGATCTTGTAGGATCAGAAGAAGAGTATGAAGTTGACAAGATTGTGTCTCATCAGGGCATTCCAGGATGCTGCAAGTACCTGACTGCATGGAAAGACTATCCATCATTGGAGAACACCTGAGAACCAGAGTCCAATCTCCGCCACACCCCCAACATTCTATCCACTTATAAACGTTCCCGAAACCTATCCTAAACGTGTCCTCCCATTTCCCCAGTATATGCCAATCCACTATGCTCTCTTCCTTCTCCACATCTTCCAACTTTTCCAGCATTGCCTCGCCAATCTGCTTGCATCCAGTCTTCCTGAGCCACTTGCCTGTCCAGTTTTTACACCTCCTCTACACCACAGTACTCACCAATAGCCATCTCCTTGGTATCGTTGAGCAACAGCCCTTATTCAGGCTCAATGAAGTCTCTCAGGAACTAGTACGCCTTTTCTTAGATGTATCCTCCACCCAGATCTACCATGGGCAGGCCACCCCCAGTGACCTTCCTGCAGCCTTTGGAGCCCCATTACGCCTCCTTATCAACAATGCCCCCACATGTATTCTCACCATACTTCACCTTCACGGTTTTGCTAATTTTGTAGAACGTATTCCTGCCAGAGACATTTACACCACTTTCCATCATATCTTCTTATGTATGTCTCCTGAAGAACACACCTGCTACGTCCGCTCTGCACTTTCCCCTTCTCCTCCACCTCTTCCCATCCCCACATCTGTATTTGCTACCCCTGCCAACCCCTCATCCATCTTGGTTCCTCCCCTGTACATGACACTTCTTGATCATATCCCCTCCCCCATTCTGTCTGAGACCTCCACCGCTGCCGAACCCCCTGCTGTCGACCTTTTTGATGGCAGCCAATGCAACAACACCACTATTCAGACGATCCATACCTGGATGGCCCATACTGAGGCAGGCAATGTGTTCTCCTCCCCTACCTGCATAGTCCCCTCTGCCCTTATCCACCCACCTGCCTCTGCACTTACTGAGTGCTTTTGGTGTCACACTCTGGGTCACTATCATGAGAACTGCCCTCATTATTCCTGCCCTCACTGTCACTTATCCGCCCCAGGCCATGCTTAACCTAATTGTCTCCACATCCAATGCGACATTTGCAGTTGATGGGGACATAGTGCCTGGTTTTGCCCTGGTCTCCCATGCTCACGCTGTGCTCAGTTTGGGCACATACTCGCTGACTGTTCATTCAAGAACTTATCGGCAGATCATGCTGAGGATATTTATGGAGATAACCGATTGTTTATCTGCCCTGGAGGTAATGTTTAGAGGGTTTACTAAGAGGATCAAGCCAGGGACTTGATTGTTAAAGGGGGGTAATGTTACAGTTGTACTGTTGTGTCACTCGGTTTTTCTCTTTTCCTTTGCCTACTTTGACCCTGGCCCATGCTGGGAGCACTACCTCTTCGTCATATCGCTGACCTGGCAGCCTCTCTATCCCGCTTTCTGGCCTGACACTGTCTGTTCTGATCCTATTGGACCAGGCCCTGGACTTTCTCCATGACTTTCTTGTATGTTCCTTGGACAGCCTATCTTCTCTGCCATTTCTCTCACAACGGCATTGTTGTTCTGCTTCATTCCCACTGGACTCATACGTATTGACCAATCTGCAGTAGTTCCATCTGATTCCATGGACTTCTATTGCTTACGTATGATAGAGTACTTATACTGTGGCTGCATGTACCATAGTTTCCATTCTTGATCTTTGCAATCTAGTGTTGTGTCTAGAACCACCTCCCTGGACTTCTATTAGCCGCTGCACACTACAGAAGTGCTCTGTGTGTTCCAAGGCAACTCCTTGTGAACCCCCTTTGTAAACCTTCGACCCGATAACTGACCTGTCGTCCACATCCTTGGTGTTACGCATAGTGTTGCGAACGAAGATCCAGAACATCAGACACAGCCAAGATTCAGTCCTAGGGTGCAGACGACAGGTTGGTCATCAGGTCGAAGGTAAACAAGGGAGGTTCTCAAGGAATCGCCTTGGAACTCACAGAGCACTTCAATAGCATGCAGTGGCTAATAGAAGTCTGGGGAAGTGGTTCAAGACACAACGCTAGATTGCGAAGATCAAGAATCTCACCCCATCCCTCCTATCCACGGAGTAGGACCACCCCACCTTCGTCACCATAGCCCACCCATTGAGAACCCCTCACTTTCGCCCTCTGCAGTCGGACGACGAATTCCAGACACCCATCCCTGAGTATATCCTGCATCACCATTGACCCCCACCCACAGGTCTCCCCCTATCTGCGCAACCCAGACCCCAGTCCTTTGTACCACCACCTCGTACCCCCAGTCCTATCTCTGTCACTCCACCCCAGTCACCCGTCATGTCTTCCACCGAGCTTAAAGCTGCTCTCCCCACCGACTTCTCCAGAGAACCTGCCGATGCCATGCATTGGATGAAGGCCATGCATGCCTACTTTGCCATTAACCCCTCATTGTACTCCACCGATGAAGCCAAGGTCATGACCACCCTGAACAAAATGAGTAAGGGTCAAGGCATCTCATTCTCTGAGATGTGGTATGATCTCATGGCCAATACCAATCTTGCCTCTACTGAGAAAACCTTTGAGAAGCTGGCCTCGAACTTCCAGACCACCTTCTACCCCTACGATATCAAAGCTACTGCCCACCACGAGCTCGCCAAGCTCCGACAAAAATCCTTCCACACCTCTGAAGGCATTTATGATGACAGCTTCCAGAAATTTATCACCGACTTCCAGAACCTTGCATCCAAGGCCAGAATGCAGGACCAGGACACCCTCATCGACCTCTTTTCCCTGGGGTTAGACTCTCATATCTCTATGCTCGTCATCGGCATCGAGAAACAATCCGCAACCATTGCTGAATGGATCGCCAAAGCCAAGGCTTTCCACACCCAGGTCTCCCAAATGGATGCCATCTCCAAGGGACACACTCCACCATTGCTTACCCACCATTGCCCCGCTGTAGGGATCCTGGGCTCCCTATGTATGAAATCGTATGTTCCCCCAAGTCCTAGGATCATTTACATTCACCCGTCTCCACTTCCTAATCATCTGGTCCGTCCTGCTGACCATCCAGCTCATCCGGTCGTACCATCTGGTCTGCCCATAACCTACTACCCAGTCACAGGATACTTCGTGGCCATCTGGAACGTCCGCATCTGTCCATACATGTCCTTTGTCCTCTATTCATGCACCTAGGCTCGTCAGTGAGTGTTTCCCTACTATCTTTTTCTTAGCTTCCATTATACCATGTTGTTACGGTCGTACTATTGTGTCAGTCCGTTTTTCTCTTTTCCTTTGCCTACTCCAACCCTGGCCCTTGCTGGGAGCACTACCTATTTGTTGTATCGCTGACCCGGCAGCTTCTTTATCCCGCCTTCTGGTCAGACACCGTTCCTTCCAGTCCTACTGGAACTGACCCCGGACATTATTCTTGATTCTTCCGTACATTTCATGGACAGCCCTTCTCCTCCGCCGCTTCTCTCACAACGGCGTCGTCTCCCCGCTACTTTCCCATTGACACATGCGTATTTACTAATCCACAGTAGTTCCGTCCGATTCTATGGACTTCTGCCGCTTACGTACTGTCGAGTACTTATACCGCCGCTGCCTGTACTAGTACCTCATTCTTGATCTTCGCAATCTAGCGTTGTTTCTTGAACCAACCCCCGGATCTCTTTGAGCCTCTGCATGCTCTTGAGTTGCTCTGTAAGTTCCTAGGCGATTCCTAGTGAACTCCCCTCGTTCACCTTCGACCCGACGATCGACCCATCGTCCGTACCTTAGGATCGAACTTTGGCCATGTCCAACGTTCAGGATCTTCGTTCGCAACGCTACGCGTAACAAAAGATCAAGAATCTCACCCCGTCCCTCCCATCCACGGAGTAGGACCGCCCCACCTTCGTCACCATAGCCCACTTATCGAGAACCCCTCGCTTTCGCCCTCCGCAGTCGGACGACGAATCCCAGACACCCATCCCTGAGTATATCCCACGTCACCGTCGACCCCCGCCTACAGGCCTCCCCCTGTCCGCACAACCTAGACCCCAGTCCTTCATACCCCCACCTTGTACCCCCAGTCCTATCTCAGTCACCCCACCTCAGTCTCCCACCATGTCCTCCACCGAGCTTAAAGCTGCTCTCCCCGCCGATTTCTCCGGAGAACCTGCTGACGCCATGCGTTGGATGAAAGCCATGCATGCCTATTTCGCCATCAACCCCTCGTTGTACTCCACCAATGAAGCCAAGGTCATGACCACCCTGAACAAGATGAGTAAGGGTCAAGGCGTCTCCTTCTTGGAGATGTGGTATGATCTTATGGCCGACACCAACCTCGCCTCCACCGAGAAAACCTTTGAGAAGCTGGCCTCGAACTTCCAGACCACCTTCTACCCATACGATATCAAAGCCACTGCCCACCACGAGCTCGCCAAGCTCCGACAGAAATCCTTCCACATCTCCGGAGGCGTCTATGACGACGGCTTCCAAAAGTATATCACAGACTTCCAGAACCTCGCTTCCAAAGCCGGAATGCAGGACCAAGACACCCTCATCGACCTCTTCTCCCTGGGGCTAGACTCCCATATTTCCATGCTCGTTATCGGCATCGAAAAACAACCCGCCACCATCGCAGAATGGATCGCCAAGGCCAAGGCCTTCCATGCCCAAGTCTCCCGAATGGACGCTATCTCCAAGGGACGCACCCCTCCGTCACTCACTCACCATCGCCCTGCTGCCGACCCCAACGCTATGGACGTCGACACCATCCGGCTCAACAAACTCACCCCCGCTGAACGAGCCAGGTGTGTCAAGGAACGGCTTTGTTTCAAATGCCGCAAAGGGGGCCACAACGCCGGCAACTGTCCCACCTCATCCGGTATCACTTCGT
>JBBPTZ010001167.1:0-11214 GCA_038094315.1 Phylloporus cf. tubipes
CCTGGACCTCCCCATATTCATGTGCATCCAGGATGACCCCATTCTTTCCCACTCCCATGTCTGCTACTCAGACACATGCTTTGTCTGTCACTGTCTAGGACATCTAAGAAAAGACTGCCATCTTTACCAATGCCCTCATTGTCTTGCCTTTGCCCCTGGCCACATTCAAAGTCACTGCCCCCTCCACTGCCGTCAAATCCAACAACCCTCCCAATCCTCTTCCTCATCTTCTTTCCACCATCACTCTTGTCACACCTCTCTTGGTTCCACCCTCCCAATAGACTATGAACCATCGGATACTGAAGCCACTGTCAACCCCTTTGCTTTTCTACCTGAGCAAGGCTTGACCTCTGCCGAAACCTGTAGGCTGTTAGGCCAGCAATCCTCCACTCCTCCCTTTACTCCCCAACCTGCTGACAATAACTATGATGATACTGCAGACCCTATCTTGGATTACAGCAATTACCATGACTTCCATGATGCTGAGGCACATGTAAACATGTATGGATCCCCTGAAGGTAGAGATCTTGATGATTTCTAATGATCCTTGTGGCTACTTTGGATATAACAGGGGGGTAATGTTACGATTCACCCCTTTATCTTCGTTATCTCTCATAAACACTGTTCCTTTTCTTCTATGATGACTCCTTCCCACCCCATCAGCTGATTTACTCACCACTTCTTTGTCATCATTTCCTCCCACCCAGTAGCAATTCCCTCTCAATCTTAGTCACAAATTCTTTGACATTGTTCCACAACATTCTCTTCCTATCCTAGCAATAGTTTCCTTTTACTACCTTGGTCTGTGCACCTTTCTCCTTCCCTTAAATACTAGTCACACACACATATACACACTAAGCTATTTCTTCTTGGAAATATACCAAGCTGATTGCATACTTTGAGTTTGTCTTGTCGTTTGCCTAGCCACATTCCTCAACTCCTCCTCATGCTCAAATGACTTTTCAGCCTTAGCCTTCTAGTTAGGCCTATGCCTCTAGATCTCTCCATGTCCAGTTGAGCTCACGCTCCTGCTGACATTGTCCCAGTAATCCAAGACTACACTTGCTCCTATCCAGATCAAGCATAACAAAAGAAATAGCTTCTCAAGTATTGCCTATCTTTGCATAGTGCCACCCCCATTATTGCTTGCCCACCACACCTAAACACCCATCTTTGGGAAGTCCACTGAAACCCACAAACCCCTGCACCCTAGGAATCCTCTAGCTCACCATCCTCCTCTGAGAACGCATACTTCATCGACACTGAACTCCCATCCCCTACCCTTGAAACCATCCAAATAGGACAGGATCTTGTGCACCAGCTCTTTGCTAGCACTGTTATTTCTAGAAGCCCTACTCTCCCATCACCCACTCCCATTTCTAAACGACCACCATCCCATTTTAGATCACTATTCATGTTCTCCTCCAAATCCACAGAACTCCACATCAGAACCCCAGAAGAGTATGACAGATTCCCATTCAAAGCCACATAATGGATCATGTCAGTATGTCTATACCTTCTCATCAACTCCAAAGTCTATGACAACGATGACAAACAAATCAAATTTGCCTTGTCATACATGAAGAAGGTAACTGCCCTTACCTGGGCCTCCATCCGCACCCAGAAAGCCCTTGACAACAACTCCTTTGGAACGTTCAAAACATTCATTGTGTTATGATTCACCCCTTTTCTTCTTCTTCTCACGGACACCATCTCTTTTCCTCTACAATGACTCCCTTCCTATACATTAGCCAATTACTCACCACTTACTAGTTATCATCTCCCTCCATCCTATCACATTTCTTTTTCTCTGATTAGTCATATTCCTTCTATGTTGTTCCACAACGATCCTTTCCTATCTCGATGATAGTTTCCTTTTGTATCCTTGGTCTGTGCACATTCCCTTCTACTTAAATACTGGTCACATGCACATGTACTCTCTAAGCTATTTCTACTTGGAAATACACCAAGCTGATTGCCTATTACAAGTTTGTCTCATCGTTTGCCTAGCTGCCCTCCTCAACCTAGCTTCCCTTATACCCTTCCACTCTCACCTCAATAACTAGTCAGGCTTATGCCTCTAAAAGTCATTCCATGCCCAGTCAAGCCCACGCTTCTGGTCATTGCCCCTGCCATCCAAGTTTGTGCTCACCCTTACCCAGGTCAAGCGTAACAAAAGAAATAGCTTTGCAAGTATTGCTTACCATTGTGTAGTGCCCATCCTACCATTGCTCGCCCACTGCACCTAAACCCCCACCTTTGAGGACTCCACCGAGATCAACAAACACCTGCCCCCCAGGAATCTTCCAGCTTGCCATCTTCATCTGAAGAAGCACATTCCATTGACACAGAACCCCCATCCCCCACCCTCGAAACTGTCCAACTAGGACAAGACCTTGCGCATCAACTCTCTGCTAGCGCTGTTATCCCTTGAAGCCCTACTCCCCTGTCGCCCACTTCAGATCAAGAACCCCACTCTGCCCATCTTTTCCCATGTCTTCTTCAAAACCCATGGAACTCCATGTCAGAACCCCTGAGGAATATGATGAATCCCCAGCTAAAGCCACCCAATGGCTCACCTCCATCTGTTTATACCTTCTCATCAACGGAAAAATCTATAATGACGATGACAAGCAAATCAGATTTGCTTTGTCCTACATGAAGAAAGGAACCACCCTTACCTGGGCCTTCATTCGCACCCAGAAAGTGCTCAACAACAATGCTTTCGGAACCTTCAAGGATTTCATCAAGGACTTTGATAAAACGTTCAAGAGTATGAATGTTCAAGCCGAAGCCATCTCCTGGCTCACAAACACCAGAGTATGGGACGACTCATTCCTCCTGAAATATCTTTTCCAGTTCAAGCTCAAAGTTGTCAAAGCTGAGCTTGACGAAACCACTCACGCCTCTACCATCATTGCATACCTCCAAGCTGGTATCCCCTCCTGGCTCATGGACCACATGTGCACCCTCAACACCTTCCCCACCACTGTCACCACATGGTACAATAAAATCGACCTTTTTATATGGAAAAAGAACCATGCCACCCAAATTGCTAAATAGCGATCTCATTTGACCATGTTCTCCTTCCACCCCCACTCCCATACCACACAAAGAGACCCCAATGCCATGGACGTAGATTGCCTCACCTACTTGACGCCCAAAGAATAAACCAAGTGCATCAAAGAAGGACTCTGCCTTTGATGCTGCAAAAAGGGCCACTTTGCCTGAGAATGCCCCGGAACCATTCCTCCCCCTCTCCCACAATGCTCCAACCTTCGACCATCCGCCAAGAAGGTGGGAACCATTGAAGCCACTATGGCTTTCATCCAAGAGATCAATGAAGAAGAAGTCGTTATCAGATGACTTTCTACCAGCCTGGACTCTGTCCTCAAAGAGTACTAGTAGGATTTTTAGAAAGGAAGCGCTTCCTGACACAAGTAGCTTCTGTACTTAATGTAATCATAGCTCAGACCGAATCGAAACCCCACTTTTTGTACATTCTGATTCAACTCATCACCTCTGAGCACACCCTCAAAGTCGTTGAAACCACTGCTCTCCTGGATAATGGCACCCAGATCTGCTGCATTGACTGGGACTTCGTCAAACGCAACCACGTTCCCACCAAAAGACTTCTCTTCCCATTCCTCATCTGAAATGCCAACAAGTTGACCAACATGGAATGCCGCTATGAAGCAATCCTTTTTGTAAAAATCAGTGACATAACTCAGAAAATTTGCTTTTATGTCATGAATGGTGGAAAAGAAAATGTTATCCTTGGACACCCCTAGTTCACTGCTACCAACCCCAGCATCAACTGGAAGAAAGGCACCATCACCATTGACCCAGCAAGGAACTGATCCCTGGACCTCTTCTTCTCCCACCTTGCTGCTCACGCATCCAACCTATCCAAAAACACCCGACCCGCCCCCTTTACCCCAAAACCCCAGATTCCCAAGCACACCTCCCTCAACTCTCAGGAGATGGAAGGCTTATGCTGCTATCTCAATGCTGAATTATCCAAATGATTCATGGAAAGAGCCTGTTTCGTTTACACCATCAACCATATCGAACAATGTGGATTCTGTTTTGCAAACCCCTAACTCATGGCTACAGTGCAAAAAATCACCACCTCTACTCTCCTCACCCAAAAAGCAGCTTTTGCCAAGCCGAAACCTACCCTTCCCCCATAATACTCTGAGTATGCTTCTGTCTTTGCTGATAATGCTGACACCCCACTTCCCCCATCAAGACCTTATGATCATGCAATCAACCTCACAGACTCCTTTGTCCCTAAGATAGGGAAACTCTACCCCCTCTCCTCTGATGAACATCAAGCCACAGATGACTTCATTGACGAACACCTCAAGTCCAGAAAAATCTGCCCTTCAAAGTCACCCCAAGCCTCTTTCTTCTTTTTTGTTAAGAAGAAGGATAGCAAACTCAGACCCTGCCAGGACTATCATTATCTCAACGAACACACAGTCTGTGATGCCTATCCTCTCCCTCTCATCTCCGACCTTGTCGACAAGCTCAAAGGAGCAAAGCACTTTTCCAAGTTTGACGTACAATGGGGCTACAACAACATCCGCATCAAGAAAGGCGACCAATGGAAAGCCACCTTCATCACCCACCAATGCCTCTTTGAACCAACAGTCATGTTCTTTGGCATGACTAATTCTCCCCCCACCTTTCAACGATTCATAAATGACTTGCTCCATGACCTCATTGCAGAAGGGTTGCTTGTCATTTACATGGACAATCTCCTTATCTTCTCCAACAACGAAGCAGAACACGAGGGATGGACCAAGAAAGTCCTCCAATGAATGAAGAAACTCCAACTCTGCCTCAAGTTGGAAAAATGCACCTTCTCAGCCAAGAAAGTTGAATACCTTGGTATGATCATCAAACCAGGCAAGATCACCATGGACCCCGTTAAACTCACTGGCATTGCTGAATGGCCCACCCCCATCTGCATTAAAAATGTCCACTTTTTTCTTGAATTTGCAAACTTTTACTGCCGCTTCGTTCTCCACTACTCCAACATCACCTGACCTCTCCTTGACCTCACAAAGAAGAACCAATCCTGGGCCTGGTCTACCCCATGCCAAAACGTGTTTGATCAACTCAAACGCTGCTTTACCTCTGAACCCATTCTCAGAATGCCTGACCTCTCCCAATCTTTTGCTATCACCACTGACGCTTCCAAGCATGCTTCCGAAGGTGTCCTCCTGGCCTTCCCCTCCCTATACACCCACCCTGTCCTCATATCCCATACCCTACCACCCCCTCAGCATTCTCTGGGCCTCTCATCGAGGCAGAACTTGCCACCTGTCAGGCCATTGACTCCCGCCCCCACCCCAACCCAGAACTCCCAGAACTCATGCGCATCCAGGCAGATCCTGTTCTTCCCTGCTCTTACACCCGCTTCAAAGACACTTGTTTCGTATGTCATTGCCTGGGTCACCAACAGAAGGATTGTCAACTCTATCAATGCCTCCACTGTGTTGCCTGGGCCCCAGGCCATTCTCAAAGTCATTGCCCCCTTCGTCGCCGCCAGAACCGCTGCCCCTCCTACTTCTCATCCTTGTCCTCTTCTAATCAATGCTCTTGCCATACATCCCTCGGTTCCATCCTCCCCACACATTTAGAACCATCGGATACCAGAGCCACCGTCACCCCCTTCACCTTTCTCCCAGACAGACGATTGACCTCCACTAAAATCCGTAGGCTGTTAGATCAGCAACCTCCCACCCCTCCTTTCGCTCCCCAATCCACAGCAGACCCTGAGGATGACATAGCAGACCCCATCTCGGACTATGGCAATTACCACAACTTCCATGATGCTGAAGCTCGCGCAAATATGTGCGGATCCCCTGGAGGATGTGACCTTGACAATTTTTAGTAGTCCTTGTGGCTACTTCAGACATAACAGAAGGGTAATGTTATGATTCACCCCTTTTCTTCTTCTTCTCATGGACACTGTCTCTTTTCCTCTACAATGACTCCCTTCCTACATATCAGCCAATTACTCACCACTTACTAGTCATCATCTCCCTTCATCCTATCACATTTCTTTCTCTCTGATTAGTCATATTCCTTCTATGTTGTTCCACAATGATCCTTTCCTATCTTGATGATAGTTTCCTTTTGTATCCTTGGTCTGTGCACATTCCCTTCTACTTAAATACTGGTCACATGCACATGTACTCTCTAAGCTATTTCTACTTGGGAATACACCAAGCTGATTGCCTACTATGAGTCTGTTTTGTCATTCGCCTAGCTGCCCTCCTCAACCTAGCTTCCCTTGTACCCTTCTACTCTCACCTTGATAACTAGTCAGGCTTACACCTCTAAAAGTCACTCCGTGCCCAGTCAAGCCCACGTTTCTGGTCATTGCCCCTGCCATCCAAGTTTGCGCTCACCCTTACCTAGGTCAAGTGTAACACATTGCAGATTTTAAGAAAATGTTCAAAAGTATGAACATATAAGCTGAAGCCATCTCTTGGCTCACCAACACCAGGGTATAGAACAACTTGTTCCTTTCCAAATATCTTTTCCAGTTCAAACACAAAGTCATCAAAGCCAGGCTGGACAAAACCACCCACACCTCCACTATCATCACCTATCTATAAGCAGGCATTTTTTCCTGGCTCATGAATCACATGTGCTCCCTAGACATTTTCCCCACCAACACCCCCATGTGGTATGAAAAAATAGATCTGTTCATCTGGAAGAAAGGCCATATCACCCAAATCGCAAAACAATAATCTCATTCCACCACCACCTCCTTCCACCCTTGCACCTCCAATTATGCAACACAGAGAGATCCCAATGCCATGGATGTCGACTGTCTTACCCATCTTACCCCTGAAGAATACACCAAATGCATCAAAGAAGGATTATACCTTTGTTGTCGCAAGAAGGGCCACTTCGCCTGAAAATGCCCCAGAACTTCCTCTCCCCCTTTCCCCCAATGCTCCAACCTCCATCCACCAGCTAAAAAGGTGGGAACTGTCAAGGCCACTACAGATTCCATCCAAGAAATAAATGAAGAAGAAGTTGTCATCAGATAACTCTTTACCAACCTAGACTCTGCCCTTGCTGAATACCAGCAGGATTTTTAGAAAAAAAGCACTTCCTGACACAAGTAGCTTCCATATGAAATGTAACCATATCTCAGACTGAATCCAAATTCCATTCTTTGTACATCCTGATTTAACTTATCATGTCCAAAGATACCCTCAAAGTCATTGAAACAACTGCTTTCTTAAACAGCAACACCCAGATTTGTTGTATTGATTGGGATTTCATTAAACAAAATCATGTCCCCACCAAGAAACTCCCCTCTCCCTTCCTCATCCGAAACACTAACAAGTCCACCAATACAGAATGTTGCTATGAAGTGATCCTTTTCATCAAAATCAGTGATGTCATCCAAAAAATCCACTTCTATGTTATGAATGGCAGAAAGGAGAACATTATCCTTGGACACCCCTGGTTCACCACCACCAATCCCACTATCAACTGGGAAAAGGACACTGTTACCATTGATCAAACTAGGGATCAATCCCTTGACCTTTCCTTCTCCCACCTCACCACTTGTGCTGCCTCCCTATCTAAAAACTCCTGAAATACACCTCACTTGACCATCAGGAAATGAAGAGGCTCTGCCACTATCTTCAGGCAGAATTGCCCAAGAAATTCACTGATTGTGCTCAATTCGTCTACACCATCAACCACATCAAACGATGTGGCTCCTGATTTGTCAACCCCCAACTCATGGCCACAGTGTAAAAGATCACCACCTCCACCCTCCTTGCCCAAGAAGCAGCTTTCTCCAAGCTGAAACCTACCTTTCCCCCACAGTACTCAGAATATACCTCCACCTTTACAGACAATACCAACACACCACTTTCCCCATCATGACCTTACAACCACACAATCAACCTTACCAACTCCTTTGTCCCTAAAATAGGAAAACTCTATTCTCTCTCCCCTGATGAATGACAGACTGCCAACAACTTTGTTGACAAACACCTCAAATCTGGGAAAATCTGACCCTCCAAGTCCCTGAAAGCATCTCCCTTCTTCTTTGTCAAAAAGAAAGATGGCAAACTCCACCCATTCCAAGATTATCGGTACCTGAATGAGCACACTGTCTGGAATGCTTACTCCCTTCCCCTAATCTCCAACCTCATTGATAAGCTCAAAGAAGCTAAGTACTTTTCAAAATTTGATGTCCAATGGGGCTACAATAACATCTGCATCAAAGAAGGTGACCAATGGAAGGCTGCCTTTATCACCCACTGAAGGCTCTTTGAGCCAACCATCATGTTCTTTGGCATGACCAACTTCCCATCTACATTCCAACAATTCATGAACAACTTGTTTAGAGACCTCATTGCTGAAGAGTGGCTCATCATTTACATGGATGACCTCCTTATCTTCTTTGACAATGAAGCCGAACACAAAGAATGAACCAAGAAAATTCTTCAACGAATAAAAGAACTCCAACTTTGCCTCAAGTTGGAAAAATGCATGTTCTCAGCCAAGGAAGTCGAATACCTTGGCATGATTATTAGATCTGGCGAAATCACCATGGATCCTGTCAAACTTTCTGGCATTGCAGACTGGCCCATTCCTACTTGTGTCAAAGATATCTGCTCCTTTCTAGGCTTTGCCAACTTCTAATGCTGATTTGTTCCTCACTACTCTGACATCGCCCACCCCCTTCTTGATCTTACCAAGAAAAACCAACCTTGGTCCTGGTCCCTCTCATACCAAACTTTGTTCAAACAGCTTAAACACTACTTCATCTTAGAACCAGTCCTCTGTATGCCTGACCTCTCCAAATCTTTCACCATTGCAACCAATGCTTCCAAACATACATTGGGCAGCATCTTGCTCCAACATGATTCAAATGGTAACTGGTACCCGTGTGCCTATATTTCCCAGACGTTCGGATCCACCAAACAAAACTACGACATTTATGACAGAGAACTTCTAGCTGTCATGCATACCCTCGCCACATGGTGACACTATCTCCTCAGATCCGTCACTGCAGTACAAGTATTTACTGACCACCAGAACCTGACATACTTCCACCAACCCCAAAAGCTCAACCACCACCAGGCCTGCTGGCTTCTTGACCTTTTAGAATTCAATCTCAAATTCACCCATGTACCTGGCAACCAACTTGGTGCCCTAGACACACTCTCTTGCCGACCCAACCATTTCCCTACCACTGACACAGACAATAAGGATATCACATTTCTTTCCCCAGAACTCTTTGTCAACCTTATCAACACTGAGCTTGTTGCCAAAATTGCTCAATCCTCCAAGTCAGACCCCCTTGTCCTTCATTCCCTTCATTCCCTCCCCAGTGAAGTCCCCACCAAATTCCACTTCCACCTCTCAGATTGGCAGTTTGATGCCAGCATTCTCACCTACCAAGGCCATGTCTACCTGACTCCTCAGACCTCCATTGGTCCATCATCCAGCAACATCACAACCACACCACCACTGGGCACCCTGGATATCTCAAAACATGGCAACTTGTTGCCAGTGAATTCTGGTGGCCCAGACTCACCACTTTTGTCCACAAATATGTTGAAGGCTGCGCCGTATGCCAGCAAAATAAAACAAATACACATCCTACCCACCCCCCACTCTCCCCTATCTCCTTCTCTGCCACCCACCCTTTCCAGCAAATTTCCTGCGATCTTATTACAGATCTACCCCTCTCCGATGGCTTTGACACCCTATTGGTTGTGGTCAACCATGGGCTTACAAAGGGGGTAATTTTCTGCCCAACCAAGAAAACCATCGATGCTGCAGGTGTCGCTGTGCTTTTCCTCACCAAAGTCTACTCCCACTTTGGCCTATACGACAAAATCATATCTGATTGAGGACCTTAATTCGCCTCTGCCTTTGTCCAAGAACTCAGCAGGATACTGGGCTACAAACTTGCCCTCTCTACCATGTACCATCCACAGACTGACAAAGAAGCTGAACACATAAACCAGGAGATCAAAATCTACCTTCAGATCTTCTGTGGCGCCAACCCTTCCTCTTGGGTGCAATTCATTCCACTAGCTGAATTCACCCACAATCACCACCCCCATTCTGTCACTGGTAACTCCCTGTTTTATCTCACAATGGGATATGAACCCCACTCTCTACCCACAATTGTATCAGAAACAAACCTCCCTACAGTTGAAGACTGCCTCTGCATTCTCTCCACTGCACACAATAAAGCATTGGCTGCCCATGAACTCACCTGCCAAACCATGAAAGCTCGAAACTTCCGCAGCTTCACCCCCTTCAAGAAGGGAGACAAAGTCTGGCTTGAAGCCAGAAACCTCAAACAATCTGTTGCAAACCCCAAGTTCACCCCAAAACATGAAGAACCCTTCACGATAACCACCATCCTATTCCCAATTACCTACCAACTCTGACTTCCACAGACATGGAAGATTCACAACGTGTTTCATGCCTCCTTGCTATCACCCTATTGTGAAAACCCTGTACATGGCCAGAACTTCCCTCAACCACCCCCGGAACTAATAAAAGGAGAAGAACACTTTGAAATACATAGAACACATCATATGACATCATGGCCACCTGTCAGCTTTTCACTACCTAATCTGATGGAAAGAGTACTCTGCAGAAGAAAATTCTTGGCTTCCTGAAGTGGAACTCCAATCAGCCCTTGAAATCCTGGAAGCCTATAAAAGATCCCATTGCTTTGCCTTTCCCTCAAAATGCATATAAACCACAGACAACCCACCCTCAGACAAAATGCCATGTTCTTTCCCCTAACCTACTCCATCCCTGCTGACCTCACCGATATTCCCCTCCCCACCTTTGCCCACCATCTCAACAATGTCTTTCATGACAATGACATCCTCCTAGGGCTTATGATCTCTGACCCCTGCTATGCCCTATCCATTGACCTTATCCTTGACCTCATCCTTGACACTGACTCTTCTCTTGACCTCTTGGTCAAGGCCCACAGCCATATTCTGGCCCTCGAAGCCTTCATCAACTACACCTTGATGGCTAGTAAGGACACTTCCACCACCAACCTGACTCTCGCCATCTCTGTCACTTGCACCAATCTTGCTCAGCTCAAGGCCCACCTTATCACTGCCCTCAATCAACTGTTCATGATTGACCTATGCCACAACATTGACCTAGTTCTTCAAGCTA
>JBBPTZ010001168.1:0-11200 GCA_038094315.1 Phylloporus cf. tubipes
TTCAGCATGACCAACTCCTCCTCCACCTTCCAACAATTCATGAATGACTCATTTCATAACCTCATCACGAAAGGATGGCTTGCCATCTACATGGATGACCTCCTTATCTTCTCCAATAATGAAGCTGAACATGAGGAACAGACCAAGAAAGTCCTCCAATGAATGAAAGAACTCCAACTTCACCTCAAGTTGGAAAAATGCACCTTCTCGGCCAAGGAAGTTGAATACCTTGGCATGATTATCAAACTGGGTGAAATCGCCATGGACCCTGTCAAACTGACCAGCATCACAGAATGGCCCACCCCCACCTGTGTCAAAGATGTCCGTTCCTTCCTTGGGTTCACAAACTTCTACTGCCACTTCATTTCCCACTACTCCAACATCGCCCAACCCCTTCTCAATCTCACAAAAAAGAACCAGCCCTGGGCTTGGTCCACCCCATGCCAAGATGTGTTTGACCAACTCAAATGCTGCTTTACCTCAGAACCTGTTCTCAGAATGCCCAACCTCTCCCAACCATTCGCAATTGCCACAGACACCTCCAAACACGCTTCCAGAGGGGTGCTTCTCCAACACAACTCCAATGGCGAATGGCACCCATGTACCTATATCTCCCAGATGTTCAGATCCACCGAATGTAACTACAACATCTATGACAGAGAACTCCTCGCTGTCATGCAAGCCCTTGCCACTTGGCGCCACTACCTCCTCAGCACTGTCATCCTGGTTCAAGTCTTCACTAACCACCAGAACCTTACCTACTTCCACCAACCTCAGAAACTCAACTGTTACCAAGCATGATGGCTCCTTGATCTCTCTGAATTCAACCTCAAATTTACCCACGTCCCTGGTGCTTAATTAGGTGCACCTGATGCTCTCTCCCACCACCCTGATCACTTCCCTACCACAAACACTGACAATGAAGACATCACCCTTCTACCCCCTGAACTCTTCGTTAACCTTATTGACACTGAGCTAGTCACCAAGATCACTCAATCCTCTGAATCTGACCCCCTCATCCTTCAATCCCTTCACTCTCTCCCTGGCGAAGTCCCTGCCAAATTCTGCTCCCACCTCTTGGACTGGCAATTCAATGCCAATATCCTAACATATCAAGGACATGTCTACATCCTCAACTCCCCCCAATCTCCACCACTCTGTTGTACAATGACACCACGACCACACCACTGCCGGCCATCTCGGCTATCTCAAAACTTGGCAACTAGTTGCCAGTGAATTCTGGTGGCCTGGACTTGCCACGTTTGTCCAGAAATACATTGAAGGCTGTGCAACATGCCAACAAAACAAAACCAACACACACCTGACTCATCTCCCACTATCCACTATCTCCTCCGCCACCCACCCCTTCCAACAGATCTCATGCAATCTAATCACTGACCTTCCCCTTTCAGATGGCTTCAATACCCTTTTGGTCATGGTTGACCATGGGCTTACAAAGGGGGTGATTCTATGCCCAACCAAGAAAACCATCGACACTTTGGGCATCACTGCTCTCTTCCTAGCCAAAGTCTACTCCCGCTTTGGCCTCTATGACAAAATCATCTCTAACCAAGGCCCCCAGTTTGCCTCTGCCTTTACCAAAGAGCTCAGCAGGATACTGGGCTACAAGCTCGCCCTCTCCACTGCCTATTACCCTCAAACTGATGGCAAAACCAAACACATAAACCAGGAGATTGAAACATACCTTTGGATCTTCTGTGGCTCCAACCCCTCCTCATGGGCACAATTCATTCCCCTTGCCAAATTTACCCATAATCACCACCCTCACTCTGTAACTGGAAACTCCCCATTCTATCTCATGATGGGATATGAACCCTGCTCCCTGCCCACGATTATCTCAGAAACCAACCTCCCTGAAGCTGAAGACCGCCTCTACACTCTCACCACTGCATGCAATGAGGCATTGGCAGCCCACAAGCTGGCTCGACAGACCATGAAAGCTCAGAATTTCTGCAACTTCACCCCTTTTGTCAAAGGCAACAAAGTCTGGCTAGAAGTCAGAAACCTCAAATAGTCCATTGTGAACCCAAAATTCACTCCCAAACGTGAAGGCCCCTTCACAATCACCACTGTCTTATCCCCCATCACATAACAACTCTGACTTCCACTGACATGGAAGATCCACAACGTGTTTCACGCTTCCCTGTTATTGCCCTATCACGAAAACAACATACACGGCCAGAACTTCCCTCAACCACCTCCAGAACTAATAGAAGGCAAGGAACACTTCAAAATAGAACACATCATACAACACCATGGCCACCCATCAGCATGCCACTATCTGATCCGTTGGAAAGGATACTCCACAAAAGAAGACTCTTGGCTTCCTGAAACAGAACTACAATCAGCCCTTGAAATCCTCACAGCCTATAAAAAGTCCCATCATTCCACCTTCCTCCCCAAACACAAGTAAAACCACCCACCACAACACCACCGCACAACTACCAACATCACTGCCCCACCTGCTTACTCCTTCTCCGCTGACCTCACCAACATCACTGCCCCCATCTTTGGTTGTTGCCTGGCTGACGTATTGGAGGATAACAATGTCCTCCTATCCCTCATGCTCTCCGACCCCGGTTATGCCCTCCACCTCGACAGGGTCCTTGACACCGACTCCCCCCTTGACCAGCTGGTCCAGGCACACAGACACACCTTAGCACTCAAGGCCTTCCTCAACTATGCCCTCTCCCTGACCAAAGAATCTCCTATTCCCAACATGGCACTAGCTGTGACTATTGCCCACACCAACCTGGTGCAACTCAAAAACCATGTCATAGCTGCATTAAACCAACTATCTATGATTGGTCTTTGCAGGGACATCGACCAAGCACTCCAAGCTCACTCCTCTGCTACTGTCACCCTCCCACCACCCCCCGGCCTTCCCCTTCCCATGCACCCACCTTGTCCTCACACCCCATATCCTACCACCCCCTCAGCATCATCCGGACCTTTTACTGAGGCAGAACTGGCCACATGTCAAGCCATAGATCCCTGCCCTTGCCCCAATCCAGAACTCCCTGAACTTATGTGCACCCAGAATGACCCCATCCTTTCCCACTCCCACACCCACTTCAAAGACACCTGCTTCATATGCCACTGCCTAGGTCACCAGTGGAAGGACTATCAACTTTATCAATGCCCCCACTGTGTCACCTGGGCCCCAGGCCACCCTCAAAGTTGCTGCCCCCTTCATTGCTGCCCAAACTGCCAAACTTTCCATTCCTCATCCTCATCCTCCTCCAACCATCATTCTCATCACATGTCTCTTGGTTCCACCCTCCCTGTCCATCCTGAACCATCCGACACTGGAGCCACCAGAGCCCCATTTACCTTCCTCCCAGAAAGAGGATCAACCTCCGCCGAAACCTGTAGGCTGTTAGGTCAGCAACCTCCCACCCCTCCTTTTGCTCCCCAATCCACAGAAAACCCTGAGGATGACACAGCAGACCCCATCTCTGACTATGGCAACTACCACAACTTTCATGATGCAGAAGCACGCGCAAACATGTGTGGGTTCCCTGGAGGCCACAGTCTTGACAACTTCTAGTAGTCCTTGTGGTTACTTCAGACATAACAGGTGTTACGCTTGACCCAGGGAGGGGCAGGCATAGTCTTGTAAGACCTGAAAGGTGAAGGATGAAGGGTGAGGAGTCCTAGGGATTTTCTAGCAACAGATGTCTGTTGCGATACACAGGGAGACGAGGGGCAAAGAGGTGCTGCACAACGACGTCGGTCAAAGCAACACAGAGGTCACTCAGAAGTGGACCTGAGACTTAGAAGGGACAAGGCCTAAGCACTGGCTTGGGGATAGGACAAGAGAGCGCTTGGATTCAGGTGGTAGTACAAGAAAGACAAGTGTGGGGAACTAAAGTGCAAGAGCGGTGGATTTATATATGAAGGGAAAGGAAGGATGATATAAGCAGGCATGGAAGGTTGCGGAATGTTGTAGAACATTCGCAATAAAGTGTCTGTGATAAGAGATAAGCAATAGTGAATGGAAAGATGCCGGTTAGCATGCAAATGGCCATTGGTGGATAGGAGATACAGGTATAGTGATAACCAGCTAGAAGGAAGGAGCGTCCAATGTGTCACTGGGATGGGCTAGGGAATACAAGGACAACGAGTGTATCAAGAAAAGGAAGAAAAGGGAGAAAAGAATGAAGCATAACAACAGGGGGGTAATGTTATGATCCACCCCTTTTTCCCTTCGTATTCCCATGAACACTGTCTTTTTTCTTCTATGATGACATCCTCCCATACATCAGCTGATATTACTCATCACTTTGTAGTCATTGTTTCCCCCTTACCCTATGGCACTTCTCCCTCATTGTTAGTCATATTTTTTCGATGTTGTTCCACAACATTCTTTTCCTATCTCGATGATAGTTTTCTTTTCCATACTTGGTCTGTGTGCTTTTCCCTTCTCTTTAAATACTGGTCACACACCTATGTACACTCTAAGCTATTTCTTCTTGGAATACATCCAGTTGATTGCTTACTACAAGTTTGTCATGTTGTTCGCCTAGCCAATCTCCTCGACTTTCCTCTTCACCACCAATGTCCTACTTTGACTCTAGTCAGGCTTATGCCTCTAGACTTCCCCGCATCCAGTCAAGCATACGCTTCTGACAACATTGTCTCGATAAATCCAAGACTATGCTCACTCCTACCCAGATCAAGTGTAACACAATCCATATTTTCCAGTAAATTATTCCCTTGGCATTTGTAGTACCATCTGTATCGTGGGTGGTGATTGGCTGAGGGAGACATTGTAAGAGGAAGTTTGCCTGAGTGAGGAAGCTGATGTCAATGAAGTTTCTAGTGGCACCAAAGTCAATGAGTATGAAGGTGTCAACAGTTTTTCAAAGCACTTGTAGTTTTACCAGGACAAGAAGGGTTTATTTATTTGGTAACACTACAAGTACATTGGAAATGAATAGGGAAGGAGACATCAAGGTGGCTTCCCATTCTAAAAATCCAATGTGTTGATGGTGATAATGGAGGTAGTTTCTTCAGGGGTTTCTTTGAAGCAAACTTTCAGGATCTAGAGGACCTCATTCTTATTCTTTCCCTATGTTTTCAGGATATTGATATATGTGTCAATAATGGATGGGGTAGCAGAAGTTGATGCAGTTGGGGTGGTGGAGGCAGGTGTGGTTAGGGCTAAGCATGGGTATGCCCAACCTATATGGGTTGTGGGTATGGGTATGTGGTGGATATAGGTGTGGGTATGGATTACTAATACCCATACCCATACCCACACTGTGGGTACCAAGGAAAGTGTAGCAAAAAGTGTAGACTACCAAGATAACTATCATGACTGATGATGGCATGGCAGCACACCCATACCACAATGATGGCAATGATACAATGCTGTGGCAGTGACCATGCCACCACCACTGCATCAACAAGGTAAACGCATCCTGTCTAACCCCCACCATGTTGTCAATGGAGACAACATCATGCAGGTGGGCCATACTGACAATAGTGCATCAACATGGTGAGCAATCACCCCTACTTCCACTATGCCAACAGTGATGATATCAGCAGCATGGTGGCATGTCCACCACCACACCATTGATGATGACATGTTGGTGTGGCAGTACTACCACAATGACAGCAATGCATCAATATGGTGGCACCACCATGCAGTTGACAACAACAACAACATCAATGGTGATGGTGACACCACACAACACTACAGTCAACTCCCTTATAACCCATACCTCTTTGGATGGGTCTAGCATCCAAAACTTCAATTTGACATGCAATGACTTAGAGAGTACATAGATAGATGTTGTTTCATGCTACAATTCCTACTACTATACTTTGGTAAAAATTTCCATGGTTCAGGCATCAGAGGTTCTCCAATGGGTATGGATTATAAGGGAGTCAACTGTATCACCATGATGGCCATGACAATGTGATGACAGTGACAACAACAATGAGTGCCACCACCACCACTTATAGTGGTGGTGACCACACCACCCCTACCACTGCTTCAACAACAACAATGCATCCCATCCAGCTCCCACCTTGTCATTGATGAGAACAATACAGCATGGTGGCAGCAACCACACCATGGCAGCAGTGACAATAACATGACACACACCCAAGCCACCACCAACTGCTTGTTGATGCCATCCTTGAATGAGGAGAGACAGGGATGGGAACGGGGGGGGACAATAGGACATGCAACAATGATGGCAACAATATAGTGGCACCACCACATATCTTACAGCAACAGCAACAGCACAGTTGTATAACCACCACTGCTGACAACAACAACAGGTCAACACAGTGGTACCACTACACATGCAACAGCACCAGCAGCAACATCAAGAGCATGGCAGCATGACTACCACCACACCAACAACAATGCATTGACATAGCACTAGCAATAGCATATCCATGGGTATACCTGTGATGGGTACACTTATGGATATGATTTCACCAACCTGTGGTCAAACCCATACCCACCATACAGGTGTGGGTATTTTGCTGGGTATAGGTGTGGGTACTGGCTTGGATATCTGGTGGTATACCTGTGCTCAGCCCTAGGGGTGGTTTCAGTGTTGCAAATGTTTTGTGGGCAGCAGGCAGGAGTGGGTGCTAGAGTGCTTGGCACACTATGGCATTGTCCTATGTTATGTCCCTTCTTGTGGCAGCAGAAGCAAAGGCTTTCTTTGACACATCTAGTGCATTTGGTGGGGGTGAGTTTGTTGATGTGAACAATGTCAACATCCATGGCATTAGGGTTGGAGGAGAAATAATGTTGGACAAGAGAGGGAGTGATATGACCCTTTAGGAGTATGTTCATCCAGGCAAGCTGGGTGTGGAAGGCCTTAGCCTTGGTGATCCAGTCAGCAATGGTGGTGGGTATTTTGTTGATGCCCAGAATAAGCATGGTAATGCAAGAGTCAATTCCCAAAAAGAAGATGTTGATGAGGGTTTCTTGGTTGGTCATTTCAACTTTGGATGTCAGGTTTTGGAAGTCTGTGATGTATTTCTGGAAGTTATCATTAGTGATGCCTCTGATAGTGTGGAAGGATTTCTGCCTAAGCTTGATGAGCTCATGGCAGGCAGTGGCTTTGATATTGAAGGGGTAGAAAGTGGACTCAAAGTTGGTGGCTAACTTCTCAAAGGTCTTCTTGGTGTTGGCAATGTTGGTGGTGGTCATGAAATCATACAGCATAGAGTGTGAGGTTTATGGTGAAGTATGTGCACATGGCTTTCATCCAGTGCATGGTGTCAGTGGATAGGGCCACTTTGAGCTTGGTGGTGAACATAATGGGTAACTGGAGTGTAGAATACTCGGTAGTCACTAGAGAAAGACTAAAGGTAACTACAAGTCCAATGTAAGTACTGCTTACATAATCTATAAGCGTTATATCCAACATGTAGTGGAGTGAATGTAATTGGGCTAGGGGAGTGAGGGGGCAATGATATGATGGTCAAAAGGCTGGATCAGGCAGACAGGGGGAGGCCTGTGAGCTGGGGTCAAGGGTGGCAAGGGGTGTACAATGTGCAAGGGGCAGAATCTTCATTGTCTGACTGTGGAAAACAGAAGCAAGGGGTTCTCAAAGGATTGGCTATGTTGGACAAAGGTGGGTCAGTCCTGCTTCTAGGTAGAAGAAATAGAGGGAGATTCTTGATCTTTTGTTATGCAAAGCATATGCAACAAGATCTGGACTGTTGAGAGTCATCAATGATCAATTTGAAGGGGTGAAGGTAATAAGAGACATGTGCATTTGAAACAATCCAAAATGCATAGTGTTCACAGGTTAGCACTAGACAACTTAAACTGCAAGTAGTATCAAGTAGGAAGGAGTTGGGGAAAACTCTAAAAGAACCTAACTGAGGTTTAATGAAGGCTGTCTTAGGGTTTAAATACTACTCTACTGTTTGTACATGTTTGTCTGTGATAAACATACTGTGCAATGTGCCATCAAGGTGTGTGTGACAGAAATGAGAGACATGAGTGAGAAAAGTGGAAAACATGAGTCCTACCATGTGCACACCACAAGAATGTGGCAGCATAGTCATAAAATGAAAGAGAAGTAAAAAGCATGTACATACCACACAGTAGTGGGTACAGTTACCATAAAAGGGTGGGTATAGCTTTGAATAAGGAGTATACCCAGCATATACTATAAAAGGAAGTCATATACCTATATAAAGCAGGCTGCTTGCCTTAAAAGGAGCAAGTACTGGATAGAGCCCAAGTATACAATGTTATAGTTTGGAAATAGGGGCACTCCCAAGTTTGAGCATGGCCAGAAGTTTGAAAATAAATAAAGGATAAGAAAAGGAAAATAGATAAGGCATAAAAGGTGTTAAGTCATATGGAGCGACCATAACAGCCTTGGCACAGACAAAGTCCTTTTAAAGTGCACAGAGACTCACAGAGGTCCAAGAGAATAAGAATAAATAATATGCTAGTATTGTGTAGATCAAGAATACTGTATTGTACAGGCAGTGGTGGAATATATACTTAAACAGTACATAAGCAATAGAATCCAAAGGAATTGCATAGAACTACTATGGATTGCTAATACTACTGAGTAATATGTAAGAGAGCAGGAAGACAAGACTGTTGTGAGAGAGGTGGCTGGAAGAGTGGGCTATCCATTATTACAGTTGTGCTGTTGCATGCCTTTGTTTTTCTCTTTTTCTTTGCCTACTCTGATCCTGTTATGTGTAGCATTGTAAGGAAGATCTGGAACAATGGAAGTAGCCAATGTTCAGTCCAAAGGTAATGTTGACAGAGCAGTCGAGGTTCTAAGGTAACAAAGGAGGTTTTCAAGGAGAAGGCCTTGGAACACACAGAGTGACTCAATAGTGCACAGGGGCTAACAGAGGTCCAGAGGGATGTTTCAAGATACAATGCTAATATTGCGTAGATCAAGAATGGATCTAACTGTACATGCAGCAGTGGTATAAATACTCTAGCATACGTAAGCAGTAGAAACCAATGGAAGCAGATGGAACTACTGTGGACTGACTAACATGTATGAGTCAAGTGGGAAGAAGCAGGAAGACAATGCCACTGTGAGAGAAGCAGCAGAGAAGATAAGCTGTCCATGAAACACAGGAGATAGTTATGGGGTAAGTCTGGGGCCTGGTCCAGTAGGATCTGAAAGAACAGTGTCAGGCCAGAAGATGGGATAAAGACACTGCTGGGTCAGTGATACGATGAACAGATAATGTTCCCAGCAAGGGCCAGGGTCAGAGTAGGCAAAAGAAAAAAGAAAGACAGACGTGCACAACAGTACAACCATAACATTACCTTCTTCCAACAATTGAGTCCCTAGCTTGATCCTCTTGGTAAACCCCCTAAAGGTGATCTCTGGGGCAGATAAGCGATCAGTTATCTCCATAAATATCCTCAGCCTGATCTGCCAATAGATGCTTGAGTGGACAGTCAGCGAGTATGTGCCCAAACTGAGCACAGTGTGCACACAAGAGACTGGGACAAAACTGGGCACTATGTCCCCAGCAACTGCAAATGTTGCATTGGATGCGGAGACAATTGGATTGAGCATGGCCTGTGGCGGATATGTGACAGTGAGGGTAGGAATAATAAATGCAGTCCTCACGATAGTGATCCAAAGCGTGACACCAAAAGCATCCAGTTAGAGTGGAGGCAGGTGGACGAATGATGGCTGAAGGGATGACATGCAAGGGGGAGGAGAATATGTTGCCTGCTTCTGTGTGGGCCATCCAGGTGCAGATTGTCTGAATGTTGTTGTTATTGTGACGACTACCATTGAATGGATCTACAGCACGAAGGTCTACAGCAGTGGAGGTCTTTGAGAGGGGTGGTGAGGAGATGCGGGCAAGTAGTGACATAGGAGAAGGTGGAGAGGAGATGGTGGAGGGGTCAATGGGAGTGGAAAACATGGGAACTGGGACAGGAACAGGCAGTGGGGAAGGGGTTAAAGCAGATCATATGTAGTGGGTGTGTTCTTCAGGAGACATGTATAAGAAGATACAGTGAAAGGAGGAATAGATATCATGAGCAGGAATCTGTTCTATGAAATTGGTAAATCCATGGATATGTAACAAGGTGAGGATGCAGTTGGGAGTGTTGTTAATGAGAAGGCACATAGGAGCACCAAAGGCTGCAGGGAGGTTGCTGGGAGTGGCTTGGCCATGGTATACCTGAGTAGTGGACACATTTAAGAAGAGATGGACTAGCTCCTGGAAAACCTTATCAAGGATGAACAGGGGTAGGCATTTGACAATACCAAGGAGATGACTGTCAGTGAGGACTGTGGTGTAGAGAAGGTGTAAAAAGTGGACTGGCAAATGGGCAGGGAAAACTGGATGCATATGGATGGATGAGGCAAGGCACAAAGAGTTGGAGGAGATGGAGGAGGATGAGGACATGGCAAATGGGCATATACTAGTGGGGGAATAAGAGAACACATCTAAGATAAGTTTCAGGAGTGTTTATAAGCAGAGAGAATGTTGAGGATGTGGCAGAGATTGGACTCAGGTTCCCATGTATTTTCTGATGATGGATAGCCTTTCCATGCAGTCAGGTACTTGCGGTGTCCCAGAGTGCCCCAATGAGACACAATCTTGTCAACCTTGTACTCTTCTTCTGATCCGACTAGATCCAGTGGTGGTCAGATGAAGTTGGGACTGAAGGTGGGAGTTTTGCAATAGAAGATAAGAGTGAGGCATGGAAGACATCGTGTATTTTCCAGGTGGGTGGTAGTTAGAGGCAGTATACAAGGGGTGATAGTACCTGAGAGATTTCAAATGGTCCTAAGCATTTGGGAGCAAGCTTCTGGGAGGGGTAGTCAATGTGGAGGTTGGAGGCCTCTAACCAGACCTTATCTTTGACTTTCCAGGGGGTGAAGTATCAGGTGGTGTGCTCAGCCATGATCTGATGGGTGGAATTATGTGCAGCTAGGGCCTCATCTTGGGCCTTGTCAAGAAGTGTGAGATATTTTTCCAGGGCAGGAAGGAAGGTCTTTCTGAGAGGTGGGTATAAGCAGGGTTCATAACCTAGGAGGAGGGAAAACAAGGAAACCTTGGTGGAACTGTGGGGCATAGAGTTGTGGTAGAATTTGGTGGTGGTAAGAAGGTCAGGCCAGGCTGAGGGGTTGTTGCCACAAAAGATGTGTAGGTATGTTTTGATTTCCTGGTTGGTCTGTTCAATTTG